>APFE030304459.1:38026-89505 GCA_000404065.3 Pinus taeda | reverse complement strand
TTTACACAAAATCCATCATTTACATGCCTCAAAAGTCAACCAAGGTGAAAACAGTGTTTTGCTGGCCGAACTGGTCAAAACTGGCAAATCTGCTTGAGTGGTCGCGCCCCTGACTTTGACTGGTCGCGCGCATTGGAAGCTCTCTTTGAGGGCCTTCCTGGTGTCCAAATCAGGTGCAAGATAGCTCGTTGGAAAGTTTTGGAAGTCTACTTTCCAACCCAACTAGAATTTCTGAATTTGGAGTTGATTTGACCCCTCAAAAATCAAATCTCCCGAGACTAATTTCTGAAACTCAAAAAAGGGGCAGAAAGTCAAAATTTGCATGTATTTTGAGCTTTTGGGAGCCCAAATCTTTATAAAATTTGAAACCCTTCCATAGGCAAGTGTATCTTTGCATGAAAATTCCAAAAATGTATAGTTTTCCCCATTCTGAGCTGTCATCATGACTGGTCGCGCACGGGGTGAGACCACTCAAATGGCCAAAACCTGTAAAATTCCCAAAAATGCCAAAAATGCCTCAAAATTCTCAAAATTTCTTGGGTTTTATGCTAGGAGGAAGATAATGAGTATCATGGTGAGTGAGAGAGGCCTCAGTGAAGATACAGAGTGGGTTGGTCTTCTTCTTCCTCTTGCGGACCTCGGACAACCTTCTTTGGAACATTTTCATCTTCGCCTTGCAAACATGCATCCTTGCCCAATAATGGTTTTTCATGTTCCTTAGCAATTTATTGTTTCGATTGGCCTTAGCCAACAGCCTCTCTAAGTGTGTATTTACCCGAATAAGCATGGATTCCCTCTCCTTGGGCAGCAAGTCACCGGGCCTCCTACGTTTGATGACTCGATCACTTCGAATCCTCCATAGCTCATCCAATTCTTTCTCATCCTCAAGCTGTTTGTTTCGCTGCTCTAAATATTTGATTATCCATTTTGCCGTCAATAATTGTGTTTGCAGCGAATGAATCTCGGTGCTTTGCTCTTGGATGATATCCTTGAGCTCTGTGCTAGGAGAACCGGCGTCAAGATCAATAACCGGATCACCTGACACTCTCTCCTCAATCATGGGCTGCTTGCCCCTCTCTGCTACCTGTGCTGCTGTCGGCAACAAGGCCCCTTCCACCTGGCGTGGAGATAACACTCGCTGATCTGATGATGATGACGAGACCCCTTCCACCTGCTGTGGAGAAAATACTCGTTGAGCTGCTGCAAACAAGGTCCTATGACCTCTCTGAAATGTACACTGCAGTGGGGAAACAACATGTCTCGGCACAATAATCTCGGGCTGGTGTGATGGACCTCCCGCCTCATGAATGGCCTCTGGCTCTAGCTGTGGCTGTGGTGGCGCTGTAAAGACCTCATGAGAAATGAAGTCTGCCCATGGAATGCCCTGCTGACCCAACTGATGAGAAACAACGAGCTGAATGAGACCATGATGACACAAACTCCTATGCTGCTGAGCTGGGGACTGCCTATGAAACACGGATGAAATCCTCTGAATGTCCTGGAAGAAGAAAACTGGGATGTTCATCATCCTCACTCGGGTAAAGTGCATCAACATGCGAATGTGACAAGAGAAGACCTGTGAAAATCTTCCCTCGCATGTAAAGTATTGCATGATAAGTCGCATGATCGAAGCATACTCCGCCCGGAGGAATCTGGAAAGGGAAAGACCCCTGACAAAGTGACTCACAAATGCTGCCTGACATATGCTCAAAATTAAACCAAAATCCAGCATTTTGCGCTTGGGCCAGCACCTCACCCACATTCAGTATTCCGTAGCCTCTGAAATCATCTTCGGAGATAGTACAAAATTCACCCCTGCAGGAGTGACCTTCCCATCATGAAGGTGCAAAACAAATAAACGTGCCAACTCCCTGTGATGCTGAATCTGAGCAAGCCTCTCACAGAACTGAAAACATGACATATAGCGGAAACCATTCATGGCCAAAGGACAAGCCTGCAATTCTGCCAAAGAGGTGGGTTCCTGTCTCCTATGATGACCACCTTTGCCCCCCTTACGAGGCCTCTGCTGTACCTCCACCTCTGTAGATTGATGAATGGTCATCACCTTGCTCATAAGTCTCGGTATCTGACATGGTTTTGGAGCAAGATGGGCAAACTGAAGGATAAATTGAACTGCTGCCTCTGCCTGCAAAATGCTGAGAAGTATGCTGTTTTCAAGGGGAAAAAATCATAAGGGAAACGTTAGGGGAGGGATTTTTAATAAGGAATTGGAAAATATATAAAAAAAGGGATTTTTAGGGATAATTCATAAAATGTTAAACACATCATCTCATTTTCCATCATTAGGAAATCATTTGCAACGAAATACTTTATTAGGATTTAATCATAGGGGAATAAGACTTCTTCTTGTCATAAGGGAAACAGAATTTTAGGGAAGGAGTAAAGAGGAAAACAGGGCTTGGTTTTGGGGAGACGCAGCAATATTCTTTTGCAGACAATAACTACAGCAATATGTCCATTTTATAAATATACACAGCTGCATATTTCTTGTTTTTTCTATGGATATACAACAGCAGCATGCCTTCTTCTTTTTTTAATGACTATACACAACAATATCTCTTTTGTTCATATTTGGTCATTTTGGCATATTATTGCTCTTTTTCTTTTTACATAACATTTTCATATCTTTTGTTATTCTTTTGTTTTCCTTGTTGTTGTTCATTTAGTTTGGTTGCTGTGTGGAGGGTATTAGGGTTTGGGTAGAAGCATTAGGGTTTTGTAAAGAATTTTGGGGAGGGATAGGGTTTTAGGAATTTGGGATGGGAATTTAGTATTTAGTGCAAAGAGATAAGAGATAGATATATTACAACATTTGTGAATTGAATTTTATAGGAAACGAGGGAATAAAAAGGGATTTAAAACCTTGAAAAAACACATAAACCCTAGCATAATGCCTACATTAGCAATAGCCAAATTAATCCATTATCTTGCCATCTTAAATGATAAAAACATTAGACACATCATTATTTCATCATCCATTAGCATCCTTCATGAATTTAGAGCCTACCTCGATCGATTTATCACTTAGGAGGGTGATTTGATCGATTTGGAGGGTTTCTGGACAAAACAGGCCGAGTGGTCGCGCCCCTGCTCTGAGTGGTCACGCCCCCTCTGAGTGGTCGCGCCCTTGGGAAAACTGCACTGCAAAGATGGCTCTGAGTGGTCGCGCCCCGCCCAACTGGTTGTGCACCTAGTTTGAGTGGTCGCGCCCCCTGAAAATGAACCCAATTGCTGCAAATCGCCTTCTTGATCTCTCACTTGTCTTTGCAAACTCTCACATGCATAATGAGACATGTTTAGAGGGAATTTACTCCTTATAGGCCCAAGTTTGAAAAAATTTAAATCACCAAACCCACTTTCTAATGTTTTTGCTTTGACATTCACTTTAACACTGTTTTAAGTTCACTTTGCCTGAATTTGATCTTTTGAGTGCTTTAACTCAGTTCTTTTTGCAGGTTGACTATCTGATGGACTCTGGCGAGGAAACCAGGGTTATTGCCGGCATTCTAAAGAATTTTGATAATTTTCCTTATTTTTGCAAATTTCACATGACCTTGGGTTTAAAAACAGGGTTTTTAAATCCAAGGTATAAATGAGTTGTAGCTGATGAAAAATATCAATGGAACATATTTACATACCTCCTTCCGGCTTGCTGGAGATTATTAGACCTTTGACTCATGACCTTGCAGTGATTTTGACCAAAACCCTAGACCTAGACTTGGGATTTCAAGACAAAAATAAAACAAGTGTAACACAAGTTCATTCAAATGATATGACCTGATCCAGCAAAGCCAAGAAGGGAACAAAGACCAGCTCCTCCATCAGTGTTATGGCATGCCTAACGAGATGCAAAACTGATACTGATGAGACACCTACCTATGCATATGCAAAGAGCTTTTGATCACCGATGGAGGGCTCAAGACCGACACTAACACCACAGAGGTTTTAGACCACTTGACCTTTAGACACTCCCATGCTATGGACCTAACAGTGTTGAGGAGGCTTTGGAAGCTCTCATGACAAGGCCTACCAACATCCAGGGACTATTTTTCTCAGAATTATGCTAGCATCCCCAGAATTTGAGCCACTTTTTCAGGCCCAAAGCACAGGTCACTGTCCAGAATTCAATTACACCTTCATAACAAAAAGATAACAAGGAAACAATGATGCAAATACAAATACTTGAATAAGCCCTTAACCAGACCCCTACTAGCCATGTCAAGAATTTCATCAAAAATATCACGAATATGTAATCTATAGGTGTAAACAACATATTTAAGAATAGGGGTCTCACACTTATCTAGGAATCGCTATGAAGCATTGTTCCCTTATATCATTTTCTACATTATCGTCTATTAGGTCATAGATACATTGTTTATTCATTTACAAGTAAAAACATGATGAGATCCATATATAGCCACTGTCATAAAACATATACATAACTAGAATAATATAAACAAACATACCAAGGGAATCACAACCATATGATCCACATATAACCAGTATAATACTCATAGAAATACAAGGAGAAATAACCTCCTATTGATGATGCAAAATCTAAACCTTGGATGGGACTACCACATTCCACCAAACCATAGAATGGCTGAGCCAAATCTCTCTTCAACCATTCACCCCGTGCCATATTCCAAGCATGAATGTGGGACTCAAACCAAAATAAACAACCAGGGAATCCCAAGGCTAAACCACCTCACTCTCATCAACAGAAACCAAGATTTATCGTAATCCATCCTGGATCACTAGGCCAACATAATAAACATGTAATAACAATATTTACCATGATCTCCACCCGATCATTAGGCCAAAAATCCATGGATGCCACTAGATTTCTCCACCTACACCGTGAAGAATTTTCCTATCTCATAGTCTCTCAGGATTTAATACAAACCACACCGGATCACTAGGCCCTAAACCAAGACCCATTCTCCAGGTTTTACTATGCATCCCAAGCTAGGATTATAGGCCCAATGGAGAGAAATCCACCTCTTGGATATACCATATATCCTACCATTCACTGGAAATGATTCTTCGGCCCACCGAGAAAACACAATCTTGGCTTTACCGCAACCCAAAGTCTAGTTCAAGGACCACTAGGCCATGTTCTCTATCATTTGGATATCCACCTCACTTAGCTTTGAATCCATCCGATAATCCAGATCAACCCAAATTGAGAACCCCATCACACCATGGCTATCCAAAAATGGGAAGGCTATGCTGAAAACACTGTCATACCTAGAAAAACCCATGCCATAATAGTAAAAGAACCACATGCAAAACCATGCATGCCAAATCTAGCAAGGAAAACACACATGCAAACTGGTACCTACAAAGAATCTTTTTGTAACTGCTCAATCTTGCTTGTCCTTGCTTGCTCCTTCCTTCCTCTTGCCTTCTTTGCCTTTCTTGATTCAATGCCAAAGTTCTCCAAGAAAACTCTGTGTCCAAGAGTGAGAGGGAGAAAGAATAATGAGAGAGCTCCAAAAATGAACTGATAAAAGGTTACAAATTGATCCTCAATAGCCTTTTTATCATGCCTCTATTTTCTTCATTTTTCATTATTTTCCTTCATTTTCCTCCTCACGTGCAACATGTGACCTTTCACCTTCCTTTTCTCCTAATTTTCAATATTTTCATAAATAAATGTGCCAAAAAACCATTTTTCCTTTCCAAATCCGTATCCATTGCATTTGCCAATTTCTTTAGTGATAATAAACCAAATTAACACTACTAGGATGTCTTGCCCAACATTCAACTTGGACTATGTGTCCCATCAACTGCAGTTATTATTTTTCCTTTATGAACTTTTATTACATGGAATTTTCACTAGGGTTGTTATGGAAACCTCACCCTTGGAGGACATCATCCTCATTGTTCAACCACACTTATACCTCAGCAAAACCACTGAAAAACAAACATACTTCCCATGGAGCTTTATAACATAGCTCGATGTAGTATTTATAATCATCACCCTACTAAAAGAAAACCAACAAGACAACATAACAACATGACAACATAACAACATGACAACTATAATGACATGACACCCATATCGTTTATTTGAGCTTTGTAAGATAGCTCATGGTGTTATTTACATCCATATACATATGTACATACATATGTACATACATATGTACACATATAAAAACATGTATCAAAACATATATCAAAGACATATACCAAAACACCATATCAAAACTGTTTTGCCTCAACTAGAAAACAAAGAAGGATACATAGCATGCATATAATCTGTCATCTTCCATGTAGCTTCATCGGGCCCAAATTTCTTCCACTACACTTTAACCTGCTCGATTGCTCAGTTTTGGAGCATCAGTACCTTTTTCTGCAATATGCACTAAGGCTCCAACTATAATTTTCCATCTGGATCCACCTGTAATACAGACCAGTCAATCACATGATCAACATATTTAACATACCTCTTAAGAATTGACACATGGAAACATCATGGAATTTCATTGTCAGAGGCAGTGCAAGTCGATAGGTTGTTGACCCCATCCTCTCAATAATATTGAAGGGTCCACAAAACTATGGTGTAGCTTGGCACATGATCCAATCTGTAAGGAGCCCTTCTTTGGTTTGATGCACAAATACACATGTTCCCCAACCTAGAACTCCTTGAATAACATGTTCTAATCTGCATAGATCTTCTTCCTATCCTGTGTTACCTTTAGATTCTTGTTTATAACTTACATTTCCTATTCCATGTCTACCAACATGTCTAGTCTAATCAACATCATGTTAACTGGATCGCTCTAACTAATGGGAGTATTGCAACTATTCCCATACAATGCCTAGAAACGACTCATCCTTAAGGATTATTGATACCTATTTTTATAAGCAAACTCTACCAGTGGTAGATACTCTTCCCACTTTCATTTTGGATGCATCATGTACATCCTCAACATGTCCTCCAATATCATGTTGACCCTCTTAGTTTTTCCATCTGTCTGCAAATGATAAGTTGTATTGAAGGCCAACTTTGTGCCAACCTACAAACCACTCCTTCCAAAACTTGTATGTGAACTTTGCATCCCTATATGACACAAACTTCTTGCAACACCATGCAATCTAACCACATCTCTGATGAATACATGTGCTACATCGCTAGCTAAGAATGTCGACTTCATTGGAGTGAAGTGTGACACCTTTGTCAACTTGTCCACAACAACCATGATGGAATCATGTTGTCTCACTATCCTCGGAAAACCTGTTATAAATTCCATGGAAATGACCTCCCATTTCAAATCTATAATCACAATCGATTGTAGAAGTCCACGTGGATGCTTAAACTATGCCTCACATGTTGAAAATCGAAACACCTAGCCGCAAACTCTGTTGCATCCTTCTTCAGGTTTAGCCACTAATCAAATTTCTTCACTGCAGTCAATGTCTTCTAGTAGCCTATCCGACCTAAATATGGTTTAACGTGAAACTCCCTTAATATCACCTTCTTGAACTCACTATTGCTCAACACATATATCCTGTCTCTAAATATAACCAATCCATTTGCTGTAAGAAAATAATCCACACCCTGTGCACCTGCACCTACACCAGTATCTATACTTGTACCAGTACTTGTACCAATACCTATGCTACTACATGTACCTATACCTATAATACTACCTGCACCTATATATATACATGTACTCTGTTGCAACCTATACACAATCTCCATATACCTGACATCTTGCTGACCTTCCTACAAGATTCTATCTTGTAAGTCTATCCCATAGCAGCTCATAGCTGCGAAGTGATTTACCTGTACCCACCTGCTAAGAGAATCTACCACCCTATCCTCCTTTCCTTTGATGTACCTGATCTTGAAGTCAAACTCATTGGTCATGGCCAAACATCTAGCCTGTTGGGCATTCAGGTTCTATTGGTCAAACAAGTACCTCAACCCAATGTGATTATTCATTAGCACAAAACTCCTACCAAGAAGATAATGCCTCCACATCTTCAATGCATGTATGATCACTACTAATTTAAGATCATGATTTGGGTAGTTCTGCTCATGCTCGTTTATTTTTTGTGACTCATAGCATACCACCTGTCCATCCTACATAAGGACTCCACCAAATCCTCTCTTGCATGCAGTTGTACATACTACAAACTCCTTGTTCGAATCTACAATATTTAACATTGGAGCATGTGTCAACTACTACTTAAGATGATCAAAACTAGCCTCACACTCCTCTTTCCATTCAAACTTCTTACCTTTCCTCTAGAATGATGTAATAGGTTAAGAAATATGTGAGAAGTTCCTGATGAACCTCTTTTAATAGCCTTCCAACTCCATGAAATTTCTCACCTCATCCACATTTCTAGGAGCTACCTATTCCATGATGGCCCTTATCTTTTCTAGATCTATTATGGCCTCCTTGGAAACAACATTTCCCAAGTAGTGTACCCCACTCTGAAATAAACTACACTTGTTAATCTTAGCATACAACTAATGCTCTCTGAACAACCTCAACATTGTTGCTAAATGCTCAACATGCTCTTCCTCATTTTTGGAATATACCAATATGTCATCAATGAACACAATAACAAACTAATCAAAATACAGACGCAACAAATGACTTATCAAGCACATAAATTTAATTCGAGCATTAGTCAAATTGAATGGAACTACAACAAACTCATAATGCCCATACCTAGTCCGTAAAATTGTGTTGTAAATTTCCTACTCTTTGATGCATACCTAGTGGTATCCTGATCTCAAATCAATCTTAGAGAACAATGTTTCTCCCTTCAACTAATTGAACAAGTCATCAATCCTCGACAACATATACCTATTCTTGATGGTCAATTTCTTCAACTGCCTGTAGTCAATGCATAATTTAAGAGTACCATCCTTCTTCTTCACAAAAAATACTGGTGTGCCCCAAGGTGATATATTTGGCCTAAATTATCCCTTGTCCAACATTTGCTTTAGCTACGGCTTCAACTCTACCAACTCAAGTGTACTCATCCTATAAGGTGCCTTTGATGTTGGAGTTTCCCCTAGCACTAACTCAATGGAAAATTCTACTTCCCTTAGAGGTGGAAACTTTTAAATCTCTTCAGGAAAACATCCTGAAACTGTTGTAGAACTAGTTACCTACTCAAAACATTTGCATTATCGACTTCCTTACCTTTGTCACTAGAAATGTGCACTGTGAATAACATACACTCTTTTCTACAACTACTTTTTTCCTGCATAACTGTCACCATCCTAACTGATGTAGCTTTCTTCCTTCCCTGCAAGGCTCTCGGTTCCCCATTGTCATCCACACACTCAATAACGTTTTCATAACAATCCACCTTGGTTCTATGAAGGTACAACCAATCCATTCCCAACAACATATTGTACGATCCCAACGGTAAGACATTCAAATTTGTTGTGGTAGGCATACCATTCAAATCAAATGCACAAGCTCTTACCCAAAGATGAACTCACTTCTTTGTAGCTATAGCCAACTACACTAACCGAGATTCTAAGTGCACTTTATTCAAACCACACTTATCCACCAAGTCAAGACTAACATAGCTATAATTAGATCCAGGGTCAATAAAAATATAAATAACTTGATCGCAAAGCTTACCGTCCATCTACATAGATACAAGGAATGCTCTGACCAACATCCCCAACAGTACGTGCCTCATGTGCATTATATATCTTATGCCTACAACCCTATTTCAGTGGACAATCTCTCCTAAGGTGTTCCTCACCACATGTCTATCACTCCAACCATCCAGTACCATTACCTTTGTGTTGTTTTTGTGATCCATGTCCCTATATAGTTGCATTAAACTTCTTTTGAGGTGCCACATTTTCTTTCTCCTCTACATTTTGAGGCCTTGATCTTTTCGGCTGTCATTTACCTTTACCTTTGTCTTTCCCTTTCCATCATTGTTGAGATTCATTCTTACACTTTGACTATTCATAGCAATGCTTCAATTTCCCAATAGCTTCCTCAAGTGACTAAGGCTCATCATACTCAATCCGATCTTGAAATGCTAATGGAAATCCACTAACAAATCGCTAAAATTTAGCCTTCTCATCTTCAATATATGGTAAATACCTCAATAGCTCTAAAAAATTAGTCATGTATTCTTCATCTGTCATTGATCCCATTTTTAGCTCACAGAATTCTTTTGCCTTACTTTCATAGTACCTTTCTGACAAGTATTTCTTCTTGAAAATCCTCTTGAACTCATTCCAAGTCAATTCATCCATCCTAATGTCTCTAACTAGCTTCACATCTTCCCACCAGATGTCTTCTTTACCTCTCAAGATGAAGATAGATATTATGGCCTTCATATTATTTATGTACTCATGAAACTCAAAGAACTTCATCCCAAGTATCCCAGCCTCTGCATCTTTCAGCTTCTTCACATCTCCATCAAAAGTAGGTGGCTTTGCTTTCTTAAACTCATCTGGAAATTATCTCCTGTCACTCCTCCTATAAGGATGATAATGATGGCAATCGTGATGCATGTCATAACCAGAACTAGGATAGTACATGTATCCCTTGCCTCTCCTATCTAGAGTATGCAACGATCTGTGTTCTCTAACCATGTCATCTCTATCCAACCTATAACCACCATGATACCTACTGTCATATGCCCCATTAGTTATGTCCTCCTATCCATGGCTGATCTGAAGTGGCCCTTGTCGCTCTGAAAAAACTTTGAAGGACTATTTCATTAACCTCTATTTGTTTCTCTTGTGCTTGCATTATTTTGTCACTGTCCTCCTTACAACTCCTTATTTCTTCCTTCAAAATTCTCAATGTGTCTGCCAAATCAGAAGAGTGCTCAATACCACACTACTCATCTAATTGATAGCGAGAGTGTTTTTAGTCTACCATCTTGCTAGTCATTTGATCTCTTTCCTACAAGGCATACTATGTCAACTAAACCAAATCACAAAACCAACGTACCTTAACACAATTTGGGGAGGATATCTCATCTGCAAGAACAACCAATCAATGTACTACATGTATAACATAATCATGACACCATATATACATATAATACATAAGAACATAACATGTTACCAGCAGTCTAGCTAGAGTCCAGCCATCAATGCATGACCATATCAACTACACATACCATGATCTCATGCATGACAACAATAACCATACCAATGTACACTGACAATACACAAGTGAAAACAACATATAACCAATCATACACTCATGATGACATACTTCATAAGAACAACATTCTCTTTCACATGGAAACACCACTACAACCATGACTGACACCATGCATATGCAACAAATGAAATAGACCACAAGAATGATTAACACATGTGAAAATGACATGAATGTATGACCAACACACCACCCATCTAGTCCAAGGTGTGAACTATGATTTGATATCACTCTGTAACACCATCCTTCTACATCTACCCAAGTAACCATCCAAATGGGGTAAACATGTGACGAGAGGCTATTATGATTGGGTTCGACCTCTTAGATAACCTTAAGGAAGTGGAATCGATAGAAACACAACATACAAACCTTCCACATTATCTACGGGACTCCCAGGAACCATCCCAACCAGTAAAGTAGCTAGCCTTGGGGTCCCACTGAGGTTTTAGACCACTTGAACTCTTGAAGCTCCCATGCTATGGGCCCAAAAGCATCTAGGAGGCTCTTTAAGCTCTCATGACAAGGCTTGCCAGTGTTCAGGAACTATTTTTCTCATCATTGTTCCAGTGTCCTCGGTATTTGAGCCACTTTTTTAGGCCCAGAGCCCAGGTCGCTACTAAGAATTGAATGACACCTTCAGAACATAAAGATAACAAGGAAACAATGATGCAAATGCAAATACTTGAACAAGCCCTTAACTAAACCCCTACTAGCCATGACAGACATTTCATCAAACATATAACGAATATGTAATCTACAGGTGTAAACAACATATTTAAGCATAGGGGTCTCATACTTATCTGACAATCGCTATGAAGCATTATTTCCTTATATCATTTCTTGCCTTATCATCTATTAGGTCATAGATACATTGTTCATACATTTAAAATTGAAAACATGATGAGGTCCATACATAAACATTGTCATAAAACATATACATAACCATCATAATAACAACATAAATACCATGGAAATCATAGCCATATGATCCGCATATAAAGCAGTATAATACTCATAGAAATACAAGGATAAATAACCTCATATTCATGATACAAAATCGAAACCTGGGATTGAACTACTAAGTTCCATCTGACCATAGAATGGTTGAGCCAAATCTCTCTTCAACCATTCACCCCCATGCCATATTCCAAACATGAATGTGGGACTCAAACCAAAAGAACCAACCATGGCATCCCGAGGCTAAACCACATCACCATCATCAATAGAAACTAGGCTTTACTATAATCCATCATGGATCACTAGGCCCTAAACCGAGACCCACTCTCCAAGATTTACCGCATATCCCAACCTGGGATTACTAGGCCCAACGAAGAGTAATCCACCTCTTGGATTTACCATATATCCTGCCATTCACCGGAAAGGATTCTTAGGCCCACCAAGGAAACACAATCTTGGCTTTACTCCAACCCACAGTCTAGTTCACGGGTTACTAGGACAGTGGCTTTACTGTGATCCGCATTCCAGTTCATGGACCACTAATCCATGTGCTCTATCATTCAAAGATCCACCTCAATCAACTTTGAATCCATCCAACAATCTATCTCAACCAAAACATGAAAACCCCATCACAGCATGGCTATCTAGAAATAACAAGACTAGGCTGAAAACACCATCACACCTAGAAAAACCCATGCCATAACATCAAAAGAACCACATGCAATACCATGCATGCCGAATATAGCAAGGAAAACACACATTCAAATCGATACCTGAAAAGAATCATGGTATAGTTGTTTGATCCCGCTCTTCCTTGCTTTCTCCTTTCTTCCACTTACCTTCTATCCATTTCTTGATCCAATGCCACAGTGCTTAAAGAAAACTCCAAGTGTCCAAGAGAGAGAGAGAGAGAGAGATAATAATGAGTGAGTCTCAAAACTGAACTAACAAAAGGTTACAAATTGATCCTCAAAAGCCTTTTTATCAATTAGGTCTCTATTTGCTTCATTTTCATCCTCACATGCAATCTATGACCTTCCACTCTCCTTTTCTCCTAATTTCCATTATTTTCATAAAAAAATGTGCCAAAAATGTCGTTTTTCCTTTCCAAAGACTTAGCCATTTCCTTTGCCAATTTCCTTAGCCATAATAAACCAAATGAACACCCACACTAGGATGTCTTGCCCAACATTCAACTTTGAATAAGTGTCCCATCAATCGTGGTTATTATTTTTCATTTATTAAATTTTATTACATGGAATTTTCACCAAGGTTGTTACATGTTACATCATAGGACCCTAAAGGAAATATGTTCAAATTTACTTTAATCTATTTTCCTGCTACTTCAACTGTGAAATCATAAACTTTAGCAGTCATCCTTATTTTGGCTCTAGTAGATAGTTGTACTAGCCAGGGATTTTTAAATTTGTTGACTTGTAATTAGCATGCTTCAACTATTTTGGGATTAACATAACTCAGTATCACCCCTATATCTACTAAAATAGAAATAGTATAGTTAGCAATCTTACCTTTGAGCTATATCATTGTGGGTTGGTACTCAGCTTGATGGTCCTCCAAAGCAGCATTAATCCTAGGCATGCTTCTAGTGACTTCTCCAATAGCAGGAGCCTCGTGAATGTTGGCAGTTAGTTCTGTTCTAGCCTGATGTGGGCAATTTTTATAGTAGTGGGGTTCCCCACAACCCTAACATTGCAAAGGGGATTTTTGTGGTGCACTTGATTCTAGTTTAGTGGAAGCTTAATGTGTCATGGAATCATTTTGTAGTTACTTCTATTTACTCTTCCCAATATGTTTATTTTTATGTCCTTTATACCGATTCTTAGTACTACCAGGTTTTCCATTCCTAGTACTCTAGAAAAATTTTTGTCCCTTCTTATTTAACATGTTCTTTCCACTTTCCCCCTTTTGCCTCATTTTCCAATAGCAAATTTGAGCCTTATGAATTACTTCTTCCATTGTCTTGGGGTTGTCAAATTCCAATATTTATTTCATGCTTACTGGTAGGCTACTAATGAAGCATTGTACTTTTTCTTTCTCTTCCCTGATGTAGGGGACGTATCACAATAAGGAGGTAAATTTAGTCACAAATTTATCCATTGAAAACTATCCCAACCTCATATCATAAAACTTAGATTTTTCATCGTAGAATTTCTCTGTCAAGTATGTATCTTTAAAATGTTTTTGGAACCCATCCCATGTCACCTCTTGTTCATCAATTCCTCAGACAATCTTAATTTCTTCCCACCATAATGTGGCTTTACCTTCTAGTTGGTAAATTCCTATTTGGGCTTTTAAATTATCACCATATTCGTAGATATGAAAGTATTTATTCATATTGATTAGCTAATATTCCATATTTTCCTCCATCTCTCTATCAAAAGTCAGGGGTTTAATCTTTTTAAATTCTCCCTGTAATTCAATCCTTTTTTTATTGGTTCCTCTTCCACCTGAAATGTTATCGGATCTATTAGCCTCCTGCTCATAGCAGGTAATCATCTTTCATGATAGACATTTTTACATGCCAAATATGTCATGCTTTGTAGGCTGCAATGTTCCATATTTGCTACTGAGGCCAAAGAAGTGTCCATGAAAGTGTGCTAGCCTAAGTGCCTCTGTTGTATTCTGATTTTGATGAGTTATTCCATTTTTGAAAAATTTATAGTTAAGGGAGGTCCAAACAGCTTAACCTTGGTCTCCCTAGGTTTCAATTTCCTGTTGTAGAATATAGAGAATCATTATCTGTCCAAACAGCTTAATCTTGGCTGATCCTTAGATAGGTAGAGAAGCAAGGATGCTCAACAGCTTAATCTGAGCCCCTGGATGAAATAAGTATAGATGTAGTTAGGAGGACAGTAAAAAAAAAAAAAAGTTGAAAAGTTGGGTTTGCTAGTTCAAGTGCACCCAAACCAAAAGAAGAAAAAATGTTAGGTGTATTAGGTTGGGTAGGTAGTTTGAGGTTACAGAAGCAGACTGGTAATCACTTGTGGTCTTGTCAAGAAGGACTCATCTCATTTATGGCATTGGAACCAGGCAGTGACTTGATGGTACAACAGTGGAAGCATGACTAACTTCCCCTTCTCATTTCCTCAGAAATCATTCACTAACATCCCCTCAAGGACCTTGGGATTCGCCCAACAAGTCCTACTTTCAGCTCATTTGCGTGAAATATCAAGTCAAGTTTTGACTTTCCTTAATGAAAAGAAGCCACATTTCTTGTGTAAAATTAATCTTTACACAATCCATTCATTTCCCTATGCTTAAGTCTCCATTCTACAAACTCAGCATACATCCATTTTCCTTTTCATTCCATATTAACATCTAACCCTATTATCTAGCTCCCTAAATCATGTCCCCTCCCCTATTCTACAAAAGACTATAAAAAATCCCAATAAATGATAATATCCCTTCCGTGGCACTATAGCCATATTATTCTAAGTCCGGGAGGTAGTAGTCCATCTGGGGCTCCTACTAACCCATCCGCCTCCTAACTAGAGTTATTCCGACACCTGGTCACACTAACAACCATTTCCCCTCAACCCTAACCTTACAAGACCCGTTTTCCGCCCTTATTCTAAAAAGTCCCCCATTTTTTAACCCTCTCGCTCATAACCTGCAAACCTACGTGAAAAACCCATTTTCCTAAGGTCCCCCCCCCGCTGAGGTTTAATTATTAATAAAAGCGTCACGGGCCCATCCCTAATCCTTCCACTGCCTTCTCTGTTCCGCCATCCGTCCGATTGCCTGCGCCCTAAGATCTACGGTAGGCAGGTATTTTCCCCTCCGAACCGGTCGATGGTTAGCGTCCGGGAGATGGGCGGTTTTCCCGTCGTACTCCCGCCATGTGTCACCCTCTCGACTGTGGCGGAGCCCCCTCCTCCCAAACCGCCTGTGCACAAAAGCGTTGTGCCATGAAACTGGATACCGCTTCCCCCTGTGTGACATAAGCACCACGTCACCCTGCCGCTTCCCCCTACATGACGTAAGCACCACGTCACCCTGCCACGTCACCCCACCACATCACCCCACCACGTCACCTTGCCACGTCACCCTGCTAACATCATCTACCATATTGGGTCCCATTGCTGATGTCATCCACCATACTGCTGACGTCATGTTGACATCACCCACCGAAAAAGGGTGCAAATTGCGAAATCGATGCTTAGGAAGCCCGTAATCAAAATCTGAGGTAGTTTTTGATGCGCGATTAGTGCTTAGCTCTAATCGCGCATCGCTAAGGAAAAAGGGCCAAAATGGAAAGCCTCAGTTTGCAACAACTAATTTTTCCTTAAAAGGGCAGAAAAGGGGCGATTTGACAGTTTCTAGCATATCAGAGGAAAGATAGCCCAGATTCAATTAAAAGAGTATCAGTGAAGCGGCAAAGAGTATCAGATCGACAATATCAAAGCAAAGGAGCATTAAAGACCATCCAAACAAAGTCAATGAATACCAGAACAGAGTTAAAGGCCATTAAAGCAGAGTCATATCAGATTTAATAAAGATCGGAGCCACCTAAGAGCAGCAGAACCGACTAAGAGGTGCAAATAAGAAATGGAGGGCGCAGTGCTTGCAGATTGGACAGCAGAGCTACCAAAGGACGCCACATAGCCTCATTTTTGAAGCAGCTGCCCCCAGCGCAGTATTAGATAGATATTTTTACATTACTTGCAAGAGAAGTTAGGTTAATTGCATTTATTTCCTGAGATCGATTTTTGTAGATATTTTGCCTATAAATACAGCCATGAACAATGTAATAAGGGTTGGTGGGTTGTTTGGTTGATCTCTCATTTGAGATTTGTCCTATAAATATTAAGAACTTCTGTAATCAAATATTGTTGGAATGTTTTGCATCTGAACTAGCTGGTTGTGCTTTTAATGGTTGAAGAGCATATTATGGAATTCTCGTGCTTTCTCATGGTTCAATAAGTCTTTCCTCCCTCTGTTTATCAGTTTATATGTAATTGTATCATCTATATTTCATAATCTAGGTTGCAGGAAAAATGAATAGATCAGAACTGATCTTCATGCCCTTTGTGCTCAATTCTTGTAACTTTTCTATGTTTTCCTCTGAATCAGTGATGAATATGCATTTTTAATTAAACATGTTTAAGTTGTTTCCTTCACATATGAATGCTATCTAGGAATTCTTCATTGCCCTATTCAGCCTTCATCCATTTTCCCTCTTTGGCCGGATGAGAGAATTTTTAATTGCCTCTCATCCCTTGACCTCCATTTCATCTTTGTTCTAGCATAAATCATTGTGCCATGTGTAGCTGTCCTGCTCCATATTCCCCTCTTCTACCAAAGAAAACACACCCTTCAGTTCACATTCATTGACTCCATGCCCAATGGTTTGAACTTCTTACACTTTGCATGCCAACTCTGCTTGAATAGATCAACCATCCCACCAATCTAAATCAAAACCCATGTGCATCATATCTAGCCTAAAATCATCCTTTAAACAAAGCTAAATCCCAAAGACAGAGCCCTCTCTGACTGTTGGTAGGCTAGGACCTGCAGTCCAAAGCTTGGTTTGTGGTTACCTCGGCCGTATTCCCTTAGGAGTCAAAGGGAACAACCTAAGTGCTAATAGGATCCATATTTGTTGTTGTTCCCTCCTCCTTCTTATTATGGATTATCCTCTCTTTTTTGATGTGATTCCATCATATTTTCATTATCATGGCTAGGATAAGAATTTCTTACATTCTTCCTATATGAGAGGTTTTTCAAGATCCTTTCCTAGTCCAACCTCAACCTTTCATTGTAAGCTCTTAAGTTTATCGTTTCAACTTATATTTGTTGGATTGTTTCCAGTAATAATGTGTTAGTATTACAGGATTCCTCTCCCAAATGAACACACATCTATGGGTTGCCTTCTACAGATCTAGTCCCCACTATTGGTAATGTAAAACCTGCTCCTCTTCTCATGGTCTCCACTTTGTGTAGCATTACACACTTTTTATTCATGGTTTCCCAAGCAGTCCGCAATGTTGAACTATGGATACTTTGATACCACTTGTAACAGCTCAACATCATCACAATAAATAATAATAATAATAAAAATAACTATATTTACTTTGATACAAAAATAACAATATACACCAATGATTAGGAAACTCCTTTTATATATATCTATATATCTATATATATATATATATATACATTCCATAAAATATTTATAATATATTTTATGTTCACTGCCTAAGTTCAAATGATTAACACTCAACATATATCCTTGGTGCTCCATAACTTTTCATATTACATCAATATATATTTTTGTGCATTTCATTGAAGACATACATCATTACGAATGTTTTGGACTTGCATTATTATGTCCTCATTACTTATGATCAAGTTTGTATTGTGTTAAATTATGCATCACGTGACCATGGGTTGATATTAAGTCGTGGTTCACATGCCAGATTACACATGTACATTGAACTTTCATGAGCAGTACGATTGACACTTGGTGCCATCCATCTGTCAATCAATTAGGGTTTGAATCAGACAGGCACACTTCCTTCCCATTGAATATGGTAACCCCTTGATTTTCTCTATTGCACTTCCCCTCATTTTCCCTCCACCGTTTTGTCAAAATAATTTGCAATAGGTTCTACATGAATATTGACATTAACCTACATCTGCACTAAGCTAACCACATGAATCCCTTAGACTATATATTTTCCTTCCTTAGGATTCTTGGTATCTTTGGGTTCTAAAAGTTTCTTGTTGTTAGCTGTAATAGAGATGGCTCTGAGCCAATACGACTCCCTTGAGCTTGATGTTTCTTACTTCATTGTCGCGGTTAAGTTATGGCAAGTTTGGTATCCTAAGGCACTTCAAATTTCTTCTTGAATGGTACAGACACCTTACCCTAGGTTTTTTGTTACTAAAGACCGGTGATGTGTTCTAGTTTCAAGGGTTTTCTTTTGAAAAAATATTTTACAAGTATAGATATGAATTTCCATAATTCCCATCTTTTTAGTTTTTCTCTCCTCTTTTAGCTGTTAAAAAAAAAGGGATGATTGTATTTTGACCCACGTCAATTTTTTTTTCGCATGTATGCTTTGGGGCCTATGACCATTGTTTTCCTCTTGTCAACCAGGGCTTAAAATTCAACTTGGGCTTACCCCAGATGTGTCTCCCTCCTTTCCAGGTTTTGACAAATACGATCCCTAGTTATATTTTTGTTAAATGGTATGAGGGTTTGGTTCTGAACATTGAACCAGAGACAAGTGTTATTTATATTTTTGACCCAGTAAGGGTTTAGGTGTAGTTAGTTAAATTGTACAGTTGTTATAATCACTATTAGAATTTTTTACAAATTGACAAGGTTTGTGTTTATTTATAGGGGAGACAACTCGGTTACCTGTATTTATGTAATATATATATATATATATATATATATATATATATATATATATATATATATATATATATATATATAATATATATATATATATATATATATATATATATATATATATATAAATTAAAATCCAATTGTTTTGTTACAATAGGAATACAACAGATTCAGGTTAATTTGTATATATTTCCACTAGGATCTTATGACATGTTGATTGGAATGGATTGGTTAGAAGGGCATTGGTCCTTAGTGAATTGCAATAAATGTGTATTAGCTACCTTTCTAAAGATGGATCTAGGAAAGAAATCCAAGGGTGTTTTGGAGAATTTGGTATCTACGGATAAATACTAATTCCCTATGTTTATGGGAAAACTAGTGTCTTTTCGATCGACTAGCCCTCTAGGTTTAGTAGCTACCCTAGAAACAAACGGTTTAAAGCAATTTGTGATTTCTTCTATGTATGATAGATAAGAGAGAGGAAAAGGAACCAACCTGGATCTTCTGCTAAACTCCTTGCTTGATCTCTCTCCCCTTAATAGAGCTTGTAACTCCTTTCTGTACTTATCCCACTTGAAGAATACCTGTAGAGACATAGTAACAAAGAAATCTCAAAGCATTTGATCTATTATATCATAAGCATTGCAGAATAAAAAATGCAATGATCATATAATAGCATTTAGAAATAATAACATTCACAATTACACAATTGTATGGAAGAAAACTCGAAGAACTTTATTAAATAAAAGGGAGAATTACAACCCATTTTTCTGATCCAACATCATCCTCCCAGCATCAAGCCCTCTTCACCTCATGAAAAGCAAGATCACACCAACAATACAATGCTCCTTCTCAGATACAAACTATCAGCACTTCCTTACAAATTACAAAATTCCAGCCTCTAGATCTCTCAGCTGAGGGATCCATTTATAGATGTGTGCAAGGGTGTGAGTCATCTCTAGGTTTTTGATTAGTGTCATTCCACTTGTTGCATTTGGTTCCACTTGGATATTTCTTGGATCTCTTCCTCATCTCTAGGCAAATTCAGAGAGGAAATTGTCATAGGAGAAGTTTCTAGAAGATTCCATGAGCATCCACTTAGAAAATTGTCTCGGACATTTGTCCATCCTCACTCATCACACCCTACAGAAGGCCTCATTAGTATGCATCACACCTGCCTAGTGTAAAAGTCAGCATGCATTGCACCCTTACAGTGGAGCAGTTAGTATGGTCCAGTTTAGGCCAGTTCTAGATGGTTTTTTAGGTGGAACTTTTGGGGAATGATGTAATCAGTTGACCACGTTATTTTAGGGTATGAAACAACACTTTTAGGGGTTGAAAAGCCCTAGTTTATAGACATATAAGATTGGGGTTGAAGTGCCCAAATATGTTTATAACACCCTAGATAAGTAGCCATATCTAGAACAACAATTTAAAGCATTTTTCGTCTTTTCCTATAAGCAATAGATAAGAAAAAGAAGATGAAAAGACCTACTTGTAGTTCTGCTTTCCTCTTGTCTCCTTTGTGATGCAGGAGCATCATCTCCAAAAAACACCTTGTATTTTACCTAAGCTAGGGGGTTTTCATGTTTTGAAGAAATATTAAAATTCCATGTAAATATTAATATTATTTTGAGTGATTAATTAATTGTTTGAGAGAAATTAGTTTCTAGATTATTTAGAATTAATGAGGGAGCCTAAGTTGGAATTAGTTTCTAAGTTTTAGGGATGAGAATCTATCTTTTAGGGATGTTGAGAGATTTAAGGGTTTGTTGAGGAATTGAAGGGATAAAGCATTAAATTAGATTATTTTTAAAATTGTATAAATAGGATTGAGAATAGTGAGAGGAGAAGAGAGTTGGTTTGGAACAACCAAGGCTGTAAGCCTTCAGAAACTGTAAGGGTCATCAATCTGGAATATCAGGCCAAACAAAGTTTGTAATTAATCTTGTTTTGGGTTCAGATTATATATATACATTTGGTGATTAGTTGTGAAAATTATAGTTATTTCTAGTTAACTTTATATATGTGATTGAAGTATCGATTGTTGGGAAGGTTGACCAAAGGAAACCTGTAGTAAAAGCGAGATCGATTTATGTGTCCAAGATAAAAGGATTGTTATTAATATAACAATTGTTATCTGTGCATGAGTTAGGATTGGTTGTGTCATATCGATCTGTATTTGATTAATAGAAAATGAAAAGAAAAGGGCGCTAGCATTTTAATACATTTTAAGTCTACAGTTTGGAGTGAAGTCTTGTACGCAAAACACTATTATGTCATACTTGTGAAATCCTGAGTGATCGATAGCAGACGTTAGAGTGTTGAGAGCGCTGTTGCATTAAATGGTAAAGGAGTATATATATTGAAACGTGAATGGTTCAAAAGATAATTGAATATATTGACTCTATTATGATAGATGTCATAGTTCGATTGCAGAAACAGCCTTTGGTAAATGCTTGAAACAACAAAATATAATCTTATGCATAACTGAAACGAATGTTTGAGTTTGTGAGTTTAACTACAGATATAAGGAGGGATGGTATATACCTACAGCATAAATGTATTAATGTTGACTGCCAAATGCTGAAAGAACAAGAAATACGTTGAATTCATACTCCAAATCGTTTGCAGAAGACTGAATTCCGAGTTAATAGCTTTGAAAGTGCGCAAAACTGATTTGAAATGGTGACATCGCTAGCATTCAAAAGAGATGGTGAGTTAATATATATTGACAGCGCAGGTTTGGGTTCAATTCAGCAGAAACAAATCTAGGTTGAATTCGTATGTTAATCTGAATATATTTATCCTGCACTTGGAGATGTTTCATTCCATTGGTGATGAGCTTTTCAATACCACTAAGCGCAGGGATCGCTATAGTTTGAGCATCGTTGATGAGAAACAGGTATGCGATATCGACATTCGATTCTAGCCAACTCTCAATTTATATAAATTGCTATTGCCATAAGTCGAAAGGAAGGATTGTTTGGTTGGCAGTTGTGTTTTGATTGAATGAGAATTGAGTAAAGAGATTCAATTTAAAGGCATATTTGGGCGTTGGTGCCATGATCTTATTTGAATTCAAGGTGTAAATAATAATTGTATGGATGTCAACAACAGAGCATCACGTTATGAGACAACATGTACAGGTATGAGACACCATGTACAGGTATGAACAAGTCTCTGAATTAAATAGATACGTTAAGATTGTATGGAGACAAATTGAATTTCTTGGTAAAGTCAACTGTAAAAATTGAAACTGAATTGAGACCACTGGGTACACTGAAAGGGAAGAGGGCGCGCATGTATTTGGTGCTTTGATTAGTTGAAACATGTATCTTTGTGCATTCGAATGATATTGGGGTTGTTTTCCATGTTCACTTGAGGTTGAAAGGCATAAGTTCATTTTCTTGATTGAATCCAGACATATCTAAACTAATGATTTTAAATGGAAGGCTTCAAAACTTATGAATTTGCATGCTGATGAATATTGCATTTGAGATTATTCCTTATATGATGGTGTTAATGAAAGTATGAGATCAATAGTGAATGGTTTTGAACTACATGAAAGATAAACCTCCGCATGTAAAATGATGCAGTTGTGAGATTGAAATGGTAGCCGGGTCGCGTCTTTTGATGGAGTTTTGATTTTAAACCCTCGCGTTATAAGATTGAAAGATGGGAGTTGGAATTGAATGAAATTTATTGGTAGAAGGTTAAGATGCATTTGCATATTCAGATTGAAAAGCTTTGTTGTCTTGGAATTGGTTTAGATAGAAAGAATTTGAGTTATGAATTGGGTTTAATTCCAAGCATGGTTTTTATAAATCATGAGATTACAACATCATGAAACAAGCTTCCGCAAATTTAAGTGTAAACTCTGGAGTATATTGAGGTGTATGTTTTATATGCATGGTTGTCGGAGGATCCTGGTATTTACAGGCCTTGCCTGCGTCATTTTTTGGTATCAGAGCTTGGCTCTGTTGAATGTTTATTTTCTGAATGAGGACAAGGAGGTTTGTTGAACTAAAATGTATTTTGAAATGTGTGATGAATGATGAAGATCAGATTTTAAATCTGATATGTAGCATACATAATTGCAAGTAAACATGATTACAGTGAAAGAAATTACAGAGGCGAATGAAGGACGAGATTAGGCAGGTGAGATGATTTTCTATTTATGATTGAGGTTTATGGATGCAGAGAAGACGATGGCATTGAACCTGGCATTCAGCTAAAGGCTGAATAAGGAGGACAATTGCAGTGTCCTGAAGAAGAAGGTGAGTTGAAGAGATAGCCTAGAAAGAGAGCAGAGGAAAGTGCTCAAAAGGTTCCAGAGACAGTGAACCAAGTACTTACCAAAAGACTAAGTGAGGAGAGCTTGGTGAGGTAAGTGACAGCAGAAGAGATTGCTATCATAAAGGCTAGTACAACTCATGAGGAGTGAGAAACTCATGGAGAAGGCGATCATGGTGGATCAAAGAAGAGGTTCAGAGGAATGCCACAGTGATGAGATGACTGCAGAAGTCAGAGAAAGAGAGATTGCAGTAATGAAAGTGCAATTGCAGGTACTAGAGGAATGACTGCAAGAGCAGGAAAAACAGAATAGAGGATGGATCTTTCCACTAAAGGGAAAGAAAGTGAAGTGGCAGAAGCTACAACAGAAAAGAGATCGACAGATAAACATGCAGTTAATGGAAGAGCTGAAGAAGCTCGAGCAGATGATGGATGTACAGTTGAAGTGTACACAACTCAGAGTAGCTGAGTTGGAAGAGGAGGTTTCCATTGATCAAATAGAGGACGAGATCATTGACGATTTCTTGAATTATTGGGCAGATCCAGATCAGCTAGATAATGTGAACTCTTGTGTTTTTATAGCTGACAGTTGTGATGTGATTACAGGTTTTGTTGAAGATGAAGTTCATGTGAATGAAGAAGAGGATCAGCTGGAAGAGCTGGTATATGAACCAACGGTTAAGGTTGTTGAAACTTGTAGTTTTCAAACTGACAAGTTGTATATGAATGCAGGGACTGTAAGTGATGGTGATGTTATGCTTTAGCAATGCCACAGAGAAATTGCATTGTTGGAATATTTGTTGAAAGATTCGGAGTATGACAGGGAGATGGCAGAAGAAAGAGTTCAGTATAGTGAACGAGTGCAGAAAGATATTATGGAAGCAGATGATGTGGGAAACAGACTAGTTGACAGGCTTGAGAATTCTTCAGAGGATTCCTTGGGCAAAGAGAATCAACGTACTAATGTGCTGATAGTGGAGGAGAATTCAAAACAACATACTGAAGTGCTGGCAAAGGAGGACAAGGCACTGATGCCTTCTGATTTTTGTTCTAACAAGTGTTTTGTGAATGCAGGTATTGTTGCAGAACATTTGACTCAGTTGAGTAGTCAAATGAAGGAAGAAGAAGTTTTCTGTTCCAGAAGACAAGAGGGTATGGATGATCGGGTGGCAGTCAGAACAGAAACAAGCAAAGAAACAAGAAGTCAACAAGTGACAGTACAGATAGAGAAAGTAAAAACTGAGCAAGCCGTCTTAGCTCAGCAGGCAGCAAGAAATCAACAGCCGGGAGATTATTTGGACCGAGAGATTGAAAGTATCAGAAGACTGATGACAAAAGAATCCCGGAAGAGACCAGTAGCAGCAAGAAAGAAAAAGGAAAAACCACAAGAGAAAGACGGCGAAAGATTGCAAGAGCAGAGTAAGTGGAGCACTACAGCACAAAATATGGAAGCCTGGAGGACAACAACAGTTAACAACACACAGTAAAGCAATTGACAAACAAAGGAAGATTACAAAATAAAAATTTGGGATCCAGGAGGAAATATTCAGGACTTATGACCAGACTTATGACCAGGTGGTCATGAATTTTCTTACATGGGGAGTCTAATGCAGGAGCATCATCTCCGAAAAGCACCTTGTATTTTACCTAAGGCTAGGGGTTTCATGTTTTGAAGAAATATTAAAATTCCATGTAAATATTAATATTATTTTGAGTGATTAATTAATTGTTTGAGAGAAAATTAGTTTCTAGATTATTATAGAATTAATGAGGGAGCCCTAAGTTGGAATTAGTTTCTAAGTTTTAGGGATGAGAATCTATCTTTTAGGGATGTTGAGAGATTTAAGGGTTTGTTGAGGAATTAAAGGGATAAAGCATTAAATTAGATTATTTTTAAAATTGTATAAATAGGATTGAGAATAGTGAGAGGAGAAGAGAGCTGGTTTGGAACAACCAAGGCTGTAAGCCTTCAGAAATTGTAAGGGTCATCAATCTAGAATATCAGGCCAAACAAAATTTGTAAGTAATCTTGTTTTGGGTTCAGATTATATATATACATTTGGTGATTAGTTGTGAAAATTATAGTTATTTCTGGTTAACTGTATATATGTGATTTAAGTATCGATTGTTGGGAAGGTTGACCAAAGGAAACCTGTAGTAAAAGCGAGATCGATTTATGTGTCCAAGCTAAAAGGATTGTTATTAATATAACAATTGTTATCTGTGCATGAGTTAGGATTGGTTGTGTCATATCGATCTGTATTTGATTAATAGAAAATGAAAATAAAAGGGCGCCAGCATTTTAATACATTTTAAGTATGCAGTTTGGAGTGAAGTCCTGTACGCAAAACACTATTATGTCAGACTTGTGAAATCCTGAGTGATCGATAGCAGATGTTAGAGCGTTGAGAGCGTTGTTGCATTAAATGGTAAATGAGTATATATATTGAAACGTGAATGGTTCAAAAGATAATTGAATATATTGACTCTATTATGATAGATGTCATAGTTCGATTGCAGAAACAGCCTTTGGTAAATGCTTGAAACAACAAAATATAATCTTATGCATAACTGAAACGAATGTTTGAGTTTGTGAGTTTAACTACAGATATAAGGAGGGATGGTAGATACCTACAACGTAAATGTATTAATGTTGACTGCCAAATGCTGAAAGAATAAGAAATACGTTGAATTCATAGTCCAAATGGTTTGCAGAAGAGTGAATGTCGAGTTAATAGCTTTGAAAGTGTGCATATCTGATTTGAAATGGTGACAGCGCTAGCATTCAAAAGAGATGGTGAGTTAATATATATTGACAGCGCAGGTTTGGGTTCAATTCAGCAGAAACAAATCTGGGTTGAATTCGTATGTTAATCTGAATATATTTATCCTGCACTTGGAGATGTTTCATTCCATTGGTGATGAGCTTTTCAATACCACTGAGCGCAGGGATCGCTACAGTTTGAGCATCGTTGATGAGAAACATGTATGCGATATCGACATTCGATTCTAGCCAACTCTCAATTTATATAAATTGCTATTGCCATAAGTCGAAAGGAAGGATTGTTTGGTTGGCAGTTATGTTTTGATTGAATGAGAATTGAATAAAGAGATTCAATTTAAAGGAATATTTGGGCGTTGGTGCCATGATCTTATTTGAATTCAAGGTGTAAATAATAATTGTATGGATGTCAGCAACAGAGTATCACGTTAAGAGACAACGTGTACAGGTATGAGACAGCATGTACAGGTATGAACAGGTCTCTGAATTAAATAGATACGTTAAGATTGTATGGAGACAAATTGAATTGCTTGGTAAAGTCAACTGTAAATATTGAAACTGAATTGAGACCGCTGGGTACACTGAAAGGGAAGAGGGTGCACGTATATTTGGTGCTTTGATTAGTTGAAACATGTAGCTTTGTGCATTCGAATGATATTGGGGTTGTTTGCCATGTTCACTTGAGGTTGAAAGGCATAAGTTCATTTTCTTGATTGAATCCAGTCATATCTAAACTAATGATTTTAAATGGAAGGCTTCAAAACTTATGAATTTGCATGCTGATGAATATTGCATTTGAGATTATTCCTTATATGATGGTGTTAATGAAAGTATGAGATCAATAGTGAATGGTTTTGAACTACATGAAAGATAAACCTCCGCATGTAAAATGATGCAGTTGTGAGATTGAAATGGTAGTCGGGTCGCGTCTTTTGATGGAGTTTTGATTTTAAACCCTCGCGTTATAAGATTGAAAGATGGGAGTTGGAATTGAATGAAATTTATTGGTAGAAGGTTAAGATGCATTTGTCTATTCAGATTGAAAAGATTTGTTGTCTTGGAATTGGTTTAGATAGAAAGAATTTGAGTTATGAATTGGGTTTAATTCCAAGCATGGTTTTTATAAATCATGAGATTACAACATCATGAAACAAGCTTCCACAAATTTAAGTGTAAAATCTGGAGGATATTGAGGTGTATTTTTTATATGCATGGTTGTCGGAGGATCTTGGTATTTGCAGGCCTTGCTTGCGTCACTTTGTATTGATCTTGTCACTCTTTCCCTTACTTAACACGCTTGAAAAGTACCTAAAACACAAATAGAAGACAAAGAATTGATCAAAGCAAAAGATCTATTGAATACAAGTGAATGGAATTAGATAGATTTCACACATATAAGCATCATAAGACAATACAAACATATGGGAGAAAGGTTCAAATACTTTATTGAATAGAAGAAGGAACTACAACCATTGTGTCTGATTCAAAGTCATTCCGCCAGCTTGGATCCCATCCACATTACATCAAAAGCATGAAAAACTTGTATCATTACAGTACTTGCTTCAAAGCCAATTCTCATAGCAACATTATCTCCTTGCAATTCAACATAGTCCAGCCCCTGATCACTTAGATGACTGATCAATTTATAGGGAGATGAAGGAGGTTTTGTCATAAATGGTGGTATTGAATAGCATTCCATACTTAGAATTAGTTCCATTGAGGATGGGATGAGAGGATAGGATGCATCTTAACTCATTCCTCATCCATTCTCGATCTCATAGGAGTTGATAAGTGAGAGAACCTTCTAGATTACTCCAAAAAATAAGAATATTCCTCAAACCCTATGTGAATTTCACTCAAACTCGCCCAGAATGGGTGAAAGGAAGCCTAAGTGCTCTGCAGAGCACCCTGGCATGGACTTAACTGCTCTGCAGCGCACCCTTACATGGGCCTACCTGCGTTGGTCCCTCTAGAGGCCATTTCAGGATGTCTTCATGCCATGAAACTCTCTAGGAAGGAGGAATTCAAAAGGGTGACTTATTTAGGGCATGTAGCAACTGAAATTAGAGTTTGATGAGCCCTAAAACACTGATATGGATGATGGGAGTGATGTGCCCAAATGGATCTATAACAACTACCCCATAAAGCATGAAGTCGGAAAAATGCCAATGTCGAATGAAATGCTTTACGGTGTGATGAGAAGTTTCGAAGTGGAAGGTGACCTGCATCAATTGTAATACATATATCATGATATTTTGATTTTTACATGAATCACTAAGGGGAGACATACCCATGGTCATCTTATAAACTTTCATTACATGTACATAAACAGTCGTCTACAGATATAGACCAATTATCGGAATGACCATCAATGTAAAGCCATTGTACATATGATTTAGTACTCCTGAAATCATAGCCTGGATGGATGAAACTATATCTGGGGTATTCTATCTCATTCAATCATTCACTCAAGTACGAGTCTAACCATGTGAATATGTGATCTAAAGTCGAACATGGGAAGACATCATCTAATTACCGACCAATGATGTAAGTTGTTAATAGACGCGAGAGAAATCACCGATGATGATAATGATCCTCAAGGTACTATAGTACATTCTGCATGGTGTGAATGGATGATTTGATTTCGAACACCATACAAAGTCTTTCAGTTGAAGGCTAGTGATGTCAACCTATCGTCGGAAGTGAGAAACTTGCCATTGATGTATGCAAGCCTCAAGGTACTGGAAGGGTGCTTCTAAGTCAACTTCTTGGATAATGAGTTGATGTCGACAAGAAGCGACTCGTTCCAGGAGGGCCTTGATGTATCCCACATCAATCACACGAAACGAGTATAATGATTTTGGAGATGAAATTTGATTGACGACACAAGGTTCAGGAATGGCGATCATGAAAATGAAGGTTTATGGTATTGCAAAGAATGAATTTTGACTGGATGACTTCTCTTGAACATGTCGATGACACTAAAATGAATTGGTAGCATTAACCCAAAACAAAGTGATGGATGGTATGATAGACCAACAGTATTATAACCATCAAGATAATAAGCCAACCCAAATAGTCATGGTGATGGAGTGAAAGTGTCATGTTCAAGAGCGACCTCCTATCATAAAGTGGTTTTTCTCTTTTTCCCATTTTCCCCAGTCATTGTTGACCAATACCTCTTTATTTTTATCAAGCTTGAGGAGGATAACATATGCTTGTTCTATAATTCCACCCTTCAGGTGAATCCATGGCTATTTGATGTTTTAACGAGTCTAGCTAAGGTGAAACTCGGTCTTGTCTAGATGGACAAGTTTGTCGCTATTTGATGTTTTAACGAGTTTAACGACAAAGATAACTTAGTCCTTTTCATGTTTAGAGAGTTTGAAAAGGGACAAAAAGAAAACTCCACAAGTTCTTTTTTGTATATTTGTCTCTCAAGCCTAAAGAAGCGTAAAACAATATGAGAGAGAACCTATTGACCATTTTCGGTCAATGTATTCCTTTTTCATAGTTAATTTATCTCAGCCCGAAAAAGGGTTAAACTTATACTGAGTAGATGTCTTTCCAATCCGTTAATGAGCTGAAAAGGACAAGTGGTCGGCAATATTTTCATGTTTGGAGAGTCTGAAAAGAGCTTAAAGAGGACTCCACTTTGACAAGTGAGTGGTGTCCAAGATAGCAATTCATTCCGATGATGTTGGAACTTCTTAAAACATGTTGATTTATGTGAAGAGGCTGGCTAATAAGACCACTCGTTGCAATTGTTCCTCAAAAAAGGTAAAACAACCAATTGAAAGCATATGATTGGCCTATTGTGACCATCAACAACCCCCCTTTTTTATTAGTGTTAGCAATAACATTAAGAAATGGGGACCCTTCCAAAGAAATCTAAACTTAGCACTTAAGATTTCCTTTTTGTTTTCAATAAAACATGATATTAAAGCAAAACTCCCAACAATATGAATTCCTACCTTTTCATGCTTCATGCGCTTAAAAACATTACAAGTATTGAGCCTCCTTGTGAAAAGTGCCATATAACCAAAAAAGCTAGGAAAACCCTTGTAAACGGAAAATCTCAAGTATTAAGTAAAACCTTAATAAACCTACTTTTTAATTATAGTGTCGCATTGCAAAAAAAATTCATGGTGGGCATCCCCTACACAAGTAACTCTTCCAAAATGTAAAAATGCGAGAATGCGAGAATGCAAAATTGTAAGCTTTACAAACTCACCACATATCGTATATTTCAAAAATACCGCAACACCACTTAATGTAAAAGCACCCAAATATTACGAAATCTGATCAAGCTTCTTGCAAATCGCATCTCGCAACCACCTGATGAAACAAATGGTTGTTAAAGATAATAGGTTTTGCGATATCGTAATCTGCGATATTGCGAAGCAAATCGCAAAATCTCTTTATCGCAAAACTTAGGGCTCAAAGTTCAATGACAGTGCTTTTCATCATTCAATGCAGAGTTATGGGCATTAAATTTTAGCTTAACGGTCCATTGATGGTTATTTATTAAAAAATGATTCAGATTTGGCTTAAAGGACCATCTCACATAAGGTGATATCTTTGATATGATTTTAAAAATTAAAAGCCTTTCCCATCACCTTATTGTTTTTCATTATTTACCATCATCCTTATCGTATATTTGTTCTCTACTTACAATTTTCAGGAGTAGTACGAAGAACATCATACAGAGCATAGAAAGAAAGGAAAATCTCCCGCTTCTAAAAAATCAGAGATGACTTCGTTACTTATAGACACCACTTGTAACAAGGAAGCAGGAATATCTACTTGGGAAGGCATGTACCAACTGTTAGAAGAAGAAAACATGAGAGTTATGAAGGTTATAGTTACAACAGATGGACGTGGGTCATCCGAAGCACCACTAACAAAGCTTGCATGCTCGTTTATGCATCATATTGCAGCGAGGCTAAAGATACTCCCTTACACGGATATGGTAAAATGGATTATATACCACGCTGATATATCCAACAGGAAATTCAAGACACAGAACAAGGAGGTCATGGGGTCATTTACCCCAAGTAATTTGAGGCGTATGTATCACCTACCAGAACCTCAGGCCAGTTATAACAAACAATTTGTGGAAAAATTTGCCAAAGCAAATGAGGAATTGGTAGACTGCACAAAAAGTTGGTCTACGAAGGAGGAACCATTCAAGAAGGATAAAAATGGTATGTATTCCATTGGCTCTCTCTACTCTCCTTATTGTTTCGCTGCTGCAATGCTATGTAGACTATTTGGGAAGCCAAATATCAATAATTTTTCATCAGAATGGTTGCCTTTATTGGATGCAGCCACCAATGCCACCATAATGGATTGGGTCCAAATTTTATCAGATAATCTAGCCTCTGCTATTTTAAGTTATCTAACTAAAAGAAGTTTTGCTCAGAGGTTTTACCCTCCATTCTTTTTAAGTGCCTATGTCATGGATAACATTTGTTTTGTCTCCGATTTTCCTAGCATTGAATGGAAATGGACAGTACATAACCCTCTTCCTATTCAGGTTTATCACAAAGAACTGTGGGAATCCAATTTTATCCCACATTTCTACAAGATTTGTCATTAAGTGATGCTCCCTATTCATAAAATGCTATATAACAAAGACGCCCCAAGATTCTCCCCAGAAGCTGAAATGACATTCTCCCTGTGGGAAGGTGGTTCGGGGAGGAGTTTTTCACATACATTAGGGTATTTGAGAGCATTGCTTCACCCCACGTGCTTCCTCTGTATGTCCCTGACAAACTAATGGCTCGAGAAATAGCTTACCAAACCTGTGGTGTTGGGGGAATGAGCAGAGAACTCAAGAATTCTAAGAAGGCCATTTTGCCTTAGTTCCCTATAGTCTACGGGGCTTTTGCATTATTTGATTTAGGGCATGATTTTAAATAGGTTGACAATATGCTATGTTTACAACTACCCAAGTTCTCAGGGAGGTAGTACGATCCCTTTGATGTTATAAATTTTTTTACAATGATGGTCAAAATAAAAGTGTTTACTAAAGAAGAGGATGTGTTTCAGCAGAAGAGCACTCTCAGAGAGATTCTACATATGGCATAGCTTCAGTTTGACCAAGGAAAACTTCAAGAGTTTAACCATTACATAGAACAGAGGTTGTAAAATGTCCCATTAGACAAATTGCGCATTGAACTAATAAGGGAGCCCACTCCCAGTATTAGCATAAGTGGAAGTTCAGGAGAAGACAAGTCTAAATCAAAGTACAAAAGGGAATTAGCTAAAAAATCTGATAAGCAGTCAAAGAGTGAACACAGCAGAAGTGAAGGGTCTATCACAGATATATCTTAGTCTACAGAGACCTGATTAGCAGGTTTTGTCCCTGAAACAAGCCGAGACTCCCGCTCCCCTCGCAAAGCCAACAAAGCCAATTGTAGTAGATCTAGAAAAAGAGTGGGAGAATTTTAATGAGATAATAAACACTGAGGAACAGAATCTAGAGCCACTGATAAACCTAGGGGAGATAGCCACAAAGATGTTAACTGAAGAGGTTATTATTACTCAAGACATAGAGCATATTCCTGTTGCTCCATCATCCAAAATTGTATTGAAAATAGAGGAGATTCCTCCTCTAGATGTATTTTATAGCCCGCAACATAAGGTTGTTGTCAGGAGACAAAGGAAGAAAGGAAAAATAGATATTGTACTCTCTCCAGAAGCTAAACCTTTGGACGTTCTTTGGCAAGATCCAACAACCGATCCATCAGAAAACCTAACTAGGCTCTCTCAAATCACAGGGGCATATGCTTCTGCAACAATTGATAAAGAAATTGAAGTTCATATGTTATTAAAAGAAAAGGAGGATAAGATCCTATTTTTGGAACAACAACTACAGTAGTCCAGCATTAGCCGAGAAGCAGAGATACAATTGGCAAAGCTCCAACAGGACTTCCAACAATTGCAATTGAGCTATCAAAGCAGTCTTGCCAATAAAGAAGAACAATTATAGACCATGATAGTACTGCATAAGGATGATCCTAAAATTGAAGAATTCATCACAGAAGCCCTTGCCCTCAATGACCAACTCTTGTAACAGGAAGAAACACTCTACCAAAGGATCTCGCAATGGAATTCCCATTGAGTAAAAAGCAATAACATTCCAAATCAAGTCGTAGATTTACGAGTTGATTATGATTCGGTTTTTAAGAAAGTTTATGACTTTTTAAATTGGCAGAGATCAGAGGAAGGACAAAGAGCGAAATTTCCTAGGATTGATGAATCTCATAAAGAAATATTATTTGTGAAATGGGATACATAGCTCAAGGAAGCAGAGCAAGCGATGGAGGAAGCAACAAAAGCAGCAAACAACGTCATCGACTACATCAACGAAAATCTGCACATAGCAAATTTAATATCAGAGACCACTCCAGGATTCCTCCCAAAGGCACAACACTTCAAACTAGGTGGAGTCAAATGGCAGAGGAAAAGGTAGAGTCAATTAAACAGATAAGAAATTTAAAATGGGATACTACTATCAGTTCCTGGTAAAACAACATAGCTAGTGGATGACTCTGAAATGTCTCATAATGTTCGCCGAGAAGATAGCCCCAGCACTTGCCAATTTCGTATTTGCAGGAAAATTAAAATCTGAGGTCGGCCAACCAACACTTTTGAAGCCCATGCTGGATATTTGCAACTTAAAAGAACAAATGCATGATTTAGCATAGATATAGTTTTAGTTTGATTTCAATTCATTTTTGCTTAAAATGAGGTTGGTCGTTTGAGCCTCCTCAGCTATTTTTGTAATATTTATTTTTAGTTTTCATTAGAGTAGTAATTAAACCCCTCTCATGCATTTAGAGAGGGGTCTAAAATTTTATCAAAAACAATTCTTTAGAACGTGCAGTTTTCCCCCCACTGAGGAGGTTTTGATAAATGAATGGAATGAGATTTATTGATATCTGAGTTTGATGTCTGCTACTTAAATGCACTTTTGTACTTTTAGTGAATATTGAATTATTTGAAGATAAATCTATATTGTTGAAGCTCATGAGTAGAACCTATTACCAATGGTACTTTTATCTCCTAATACTTTTTGCTTATGTGCCAAGTGATAAATTATTTTTAGTTATTGATATATGAAAGCCTGAATGTTCAGCTGTCATTATTTCACTTTTGTATGGTGATAACTATTCTTTTACGCTGAGTGTATGAATAACTTATTATGCGATGTGTTTATCATAATTATTCTGACTAATTTCTTATATGAAGCAATCATTTTTAATGGATTCCTTTCTCATAGTAATTGAATGATTTTTATTATCAATTGTTGTTGGAAATTATTTTAGATCGCATAAGTAAAGCATTACTCCCAGGAGAGTTTAAAGTTAGATATTTTATTTCATTAGAATAAATTGCATATGTTAGTTAAGAGATATATTAAATTTAGAATAAAGCATTCACCCCATAAACCCAAAAAATAAAAACAACATCCCGTTAATTCACTATCATAAACAGATTGGGAAACTGGTCCCATCATTCCCAGTCAGAGCCACTATTCCAAATGGAAAAGGAGCTTCTTTCAAGGTCTAGACTGGGTAGTTATTGCCCTTATTGTAGAGCCGATTTTCGGGTCTTCAACACGGCCAAAGGGATGGTGGTGATGGGATGAAAAAACCAAGGCTCATCTGACGAAAGAGGCTGATAGAATGGAAATCACGAGGGTTAAAAATGGAAATGGGTTTATTTTTTAACAAGGTTGAACCATAGGGAGCTATGCTTAGGTTTAGTTTCATGTTTACACAAACTTGAAATGAAAAACTATGCTTGGATTCAGTTTCATTTTTACACAAGATTAAAATGACGAACTATGCTTGAATTCAGTTTCATTTTTACACAAGCTTAAAATGAAGAACTATGCTTGAATTCAGTTTCATGTTTACACAAGCTTGAAATGAAAAACTATGCTTGAATTCAGTTTCATTTTTACACAAGCTTGAAACAAAGAATTATGCTTGAGATTAGTTTACATGCCCCCAGCATGATGAAAGGGAGAGTCTCTTGTAACCAATGGAAGTCACTGTAATGAAGCAGGACGATTATCCACAACCTTTTTGGCTTCGTCCAAATAGGGACAAAGGTGAATGGGGTGATTCCCTTCATGTAACCTACAGGGAAACTTAACTTTACCACTAGGTTCATGCCCCCCCAATCTTCATTACATTCACCTAAGTAGACTACTCGTGGCTATCAGGTGGATGGAATGAAGGTTCATTTACGAGATCAAGTGAAAGACTCAACAAGAATTTCACGAGATCTACTCAAAGACTCGACTTGGAACTTTGCTCCAGGGGACCTTGTTTCATTTTTTAATGAACTTGACACAAGGCAAAGAACTTTGCTCAGATTCCTTGTTTGATTTTTAAGGAGCTTGACACAATACAAGGAACTATGCTCATACTCCTTGTTTCATTTTTTAACGAGGTTGACAGAAAATCAGGAACTATCCTCATATCCTTGGTTTCATTTTTTAACAAGGTTGACACAGTAAAATAACTATCCTCATAGAATCTTGTTTCATTTTTTAACGAGGTTGACACAAGACCATGAACTATCCTCATATCCTTGGTTTCATTTTTTAACGAGGTTGACACAAGACAAGGAACTCCCCTCATATCCTTGGTTTCATTTTTAACGAGGTTGACACAAGACAAGGAACTACCCTCATATCCTTGGTTTCATTTTTTAACGAGGTTAACACAAGACAAGGAACTATCCTCATACCCTTTGTTTCATTTTTAATGAGGTTGACATAGTAAAAGAACTATCTTCATACTCCTTTTTTATTTTTTAACAAGGTTGACAGAAGACAAGGAATTATCCTCGTAGCAGATGTTTTATTTTTTAATGAGGTTGACACAGTGAAAGAACTATCCTCATATCCTTGGTTTCAGTTTTTAATGAGGTTGACACAAGACAAGGAACTATCCTCATTTTCCCCGAACATGACTCATAAGAGGTCATGACTTCCAAGAGGTTCTCATCAGATGGGAGAACAATGCTCTAGAAGGGATCCTCAACAAGGAATCCATTAGAGGGATCTGGTTCCAATTCCCTAGTACATAATGTACAACATCACTGAATTGATCGTCAGTTGATGTAGGCATGGAACGGGTTGCCACATAATTAACCTGCGGTGTGGATGATACCATTGGTAAAAAAAGGACCATTTAGGGAAGATGGTTGACTGGAAGCCATATTTGGACCAGGAAATGAAAACTGGTTAATGGTGACAATGTTTCCTTCATGCGGGAAACAAATCACTTGAAAGAGTGTTGAAACAATATCTCGCATGTCATAAACATAGTTGCACCCAAGAAGTAAGTTGTAATCTAAAGGACCTGGGACTACCATCACATTCAGATAAATGATTTTTCCTCCCAAAGTAATAGGCAACTAAGGAAGGATCCCTAATGGTTGACTAGTTCCTTTGTTAAAGGCTAACAGATTCTGGGTAACAGGCACAAGTGGCGGTGAACCGAGCGCTTACCAAGAAGTTGAGGAAAGGATACTCACAGATGCACCTTCATCTATAATAGTGCTCGATACAATCATATTACAAACATGTACTATGATCTAGAAAGGCACATAAGAAGGAAGATGGAATCCTGCCAGTTGATTCCAATCAAAGGAAGTGACCAAACTGCTTGGAGGGGTATCATAAAAATGAGAGAATTAACCCCTTGAGTTACGAGAGTAGGAGGATTTTCCTCCCGTTTTGATGTAACAAGAGGATTGCCCCCAAGTTCATTGGAATTTGAAGAAATGAAAAGAACCTGAGTGGTATCCTACTCACTCTCTATGGGAAAGGTACAATTAATTGAAGGTGAAATCGAGTCAAATGTTTCCTCGAGTCAAATGTTTTCAGGCATAGACTCATAGGATTCACTTTCAGAGAGAGTGGGTTTGACCAGTGGTTGATTTGAGTCAGTCAATTTATCAACTAGTGAATGATTAAGGGAGAGTATCCTGTAACCAGATGGAATTTGTTGCGGAGAAGCAGGATGGTTATGCAACACTTTTTTGGCTTCATCCAGATAGGGACAAAGGTTAATGGGATGATTCCCTTCACATGACCTACAGGGACACTTAACTTTACCCTTCTTTCCATGAACTTTACTACCACTAGTTGATGGTGTGTCACCAACATGATCTTCAGAAGTTGATGACACGGGATGATGTGAACGAGAAGACCATTATTTTAAGATCTGAGGAATATCAGGACAATTTTGAAGAATATGGTCTCCCGCACAAAATTTGCATGGATATCAAACTTTGTGAGGCTTAACAGATGGTTTCTTATTAGATGTTTCATTCAAAGAAATGTTTGCTTGGTTGCCCCTCTACTGAATTTACTTCTTCTTCTTTTTATTCTCTTTCTTATTCTTCTTAGCACCTGGTTACTAGTACCAATACTTTCACCAGGCGAAGAGGAAGAAGGGAAGGAAGAAACAACCGAGGAAGGCAAAGGGTCAACTTTAGGATCAACTGGAGGTTGATTTTGTCCAGTAGTAGGTGTACTTGATTATGGAGAGATCACGACATTGTGAACCAAGGAGGTTGAAAACAACCATACAAGCAAGCCAATTGTAAATCTCGAAAGGGATAATGTAGCCATATAAGGAGCACCAATATTTCTGAAAGGAGGAAAAGGACTAGGATTCCCATCAAAAGAAATTCCTTGATTGGTGGACTCCGGATTTGTCGCCATATGTCTCAACCTAAGATCAACTAAGGAGCGAGCATGGAGGATGTTATCCATGGTCAATTAAATTTATTTTAGTCAAAATAAAAAAACAAAACAAAAGAGGGATAATCTAGAGAAAAGGATTATCAAGTAACTGTGAACTGCAGAATACCTCTCGGTGAACTAAGAAGTACGGGTAGGCAATCTCCCTAAATGTTGTGTTCGGTGTATCACAATGTACAAGGTAGTCGACTCGGTTACCTAAGGACGGATAGCAACCTAGTGTTGTCCTCCCATATATACCCGAAAGTATGTGGAGGCCCAATCCGTATAAGCGTTGTCTAATGTGAAACCGAACAGTGAGAGAATTCCCATATACTTTACATACTTTAACACCGCCCTATATACCTGAAGGTATGTGGATGAGCTACGATATACTCATGTACATGGAATGAGGTATCACACTCAGGATGTATTGCAAACAAGTTAGTGACAACTGCTTTGTTTTACAATGTCAGAACACATCTCTAGCCTAGAATCACTAAATGTTTTTCATTAATGACAATTCTCCATTAGGTAAATTCATATAAGTTTTAAGTTGATCTTTAGAATTTTCCTTTCAAGGTTCACCACGTGATGTATGTTTGCAATTCCTAAAATGCAACTGATATGATAAGCATTATTTTCATTCGATTGAACAATGAAAACTTTAGCTAATAGGGATAAAGCAATCAGATCTTTGACCAAGAGCAAAGAGCACTTCTAATGCAATTTCCCTATCTATTCCTTTCAAGCATTCACAAACTACAATATGAACGACGCAAGTTTTTCTTTTTGAATCCCTTAATGTTATGATGAACAAAAGGGAAACTAATGCACATACAATCAATCAATCTTTTTATAAGAATGAAGACTTTACAATAGTTCAGTTTCAAAGGAAAAGAAGACTTTTATGACACTTTCTTTCGAACAAAGATTAATCAACTATATTCTCACTTTGACTATGGATCGATAATGACAAAGAAAACATTTACGAAAAATTAATCAATCAAGTCAAAGTAAGGCTATCAAAGGATATAGAAACTTGTTCTCTGAGACATGACATTCATTAATCAATCAGCGAACAAACAAACAGAGAAAAGTTGGCAAAAACTCATTCCAAAGGTGGGAAACTAACCCTATCAGGATCAACACAGCCTCGAATGGGAGACAGTTCACTTCAGAGCATTGTCCTTAAGCCAAGGGTGCTCTGTAGTGCATTATGTCCCTCACAAGCCTATGCTGGTGACAATGAGCCATTTCAAAAGGCAATTTGACACAGTTTTGACCAAAAATTCAATGCAAAAGGGCTGATATACAATCAATGAACACAAGTAGGGCCTGCAAGAATGTCCTAGGAGGTGGATAAGCTACTAAGATAAATACTAATTCCCAAGATAAGTAGCCATATCTAGAACAACATTTTAAAGCATTTTAGTCTTTTCCTTAAATCAATAGATAAGAAAAAGAAGATGAGAATAGCTACTTGCAGTTCCACTTTCTTCTTGTCTGCTTTGTATCGATCTTGTCGCTCCTTCCTATACTTAACACGCTTGAGAAGTACCTGTAAACACAAATAGAAGACAAAGAACTGATCAAAGAAAAATGTCTATTGAATACAAGTGAATGGAATCAAATACATTTCACACATATAAGCATCATAAGACAATACAAACATATGGGAGAAAGGTTCAAATACTTTATTAAATAAAAGAAGGAATTACAACCATTGTGTCTAATTCAAAGTCATTCCTCCAGCTTGGATCCCATCTACATCACATCAAAAGCATGACAAATTTGTAGCATTACAATACTTGCTTCAAATCCAATTCTCATAGCAACATTATCTCCTTGCAATTCAACATAGTCCAGCCCCTGATCACTTAGATGAGTGGTCAATTTATAGGGAGATGAAGGATATTTTGTCATAAATGGTGGTATCGAATGGCCTTCTATACTTAGAATTAGTTCCATGGAGGAATGGATGAGAGGATAGGATGCATCTTAACTCATTCCCCATCTATTTTCGAGCTCACAGGAGTTGACAAGTGAGGGAACCTTCTAGATGACTCCAAAAAATAAGAATATTCCCCAAATCCTATGTGAATTTCTCTCAAACTCGCCCAACACAGATGAAAGGAAGCCTAAGTTCTCTGCAGATCACCCTAGCATGGACTTAACTGCTCTATAGCACACCCTTACATGGGCCTACCTATGCTAGTCCCTCTAGAGGTCATTTCAAGATGTCTTCATGTCATGAAACTGTTTGGGAAGGAGGCATTCGAAAGCATGACTTGTTTAGGGCATGTAGCAACTGAAATTAAGGTTTGATGAGGCCTAAAACACTGATTTGGATGATGGGAGTGATGTGTACAAATGGATCTGTAACAAGGGGGTTAAAAAGCAAATAAATTATGTCCCATTACTACCTCTCAGTTAGGAAAATGTGTAACTTAGGAAGGGTTGTGTAATATGTGTTTTTTCAGTTGAGTATTCTAATACTAAGGATAAGACAACTGCGTTCGAAAACATACTAGTAATCCAAGACTTTGTTGATGTGTTTCCTAAGAGAACAGTAGGACTGCCCCCAAAGTGGAATATTGACTTTACAATAGAGTTAGTCCCTGGAACATTCCTAATGTCAAAAGCTCCATACTGTATGAGTATACTTGATTTAATAGAGCTCAAGATGCAGCTACAATAATTACTTGACTAAGCATACATCTACCCAAATGTGTCCCCTTGGGGAGCTCTAATGTTATTTGAAATAAAAAAGATAGACTTTGAGTCTTTGTATTGATTATGGTAGCTTAACAAGCTAACTGTTAAGAATAAGTACTTGTTGCCTCAAATTGATGACTTATTTGACCAGTTTAAAGATGCTTTTGCCTTCTCTAAGATTGATTTACGATTGGATTACCATCAAAATAGAAAATGAGGAAGACATTTGTAAGACAACATTTAGAAATCGTTGTGGAGATTATGAGTTTGTTGTCTTACCATTTGGACTAACCAATGTGCCAGAAACATTCATGAGTTTAATGCATGGTATCCTCCACTCGTTTCTAGATAAATTTGTCTTAATATTCATAGATGACATTCTAGTTTATTGCAGAAATATAGAGGAACATAAAGAACATTTGCGTATAGTGCTACACGTCTTACATGAACATCAATTGTATGCTAAATTTAGCAAGTGTGATTTTTATAGGGACCAAATCCAATACTTGGGACATATCTTTTATGTTGAGGGCATAGTTGTCAACCCTTAAATGATCAGAATCATTATGGAGTGGTTTGTACCCAAAAATGTAGCAGACATACAATCCTTCACAGGTCTTGCAGGGTACTATCGTCATTTTATTGAGGGGTTTTCCCGAATTGCTTACCCTTTTGCTTCCCTACAAAATAAATGGAGGGATTTCAAGTGGAAAACTGATTGTCAGCGAAGTTTTGAGAAGCTCAAGCAATTATTGACCACTTCTCCTGTGTTAAATATTATTGACCTAAACAAGGAATTTTTGGTCTACACAAATTCCTATCAAGAAGGGATGGGAGGTGTTGATGTAGGATGGGAAAGTGATAGCGTACGAGTCCCAGAAGCTCAAGGAACATGAGCAGAGATATTATGCTTATGATTTGGAATTAACTGTTGTAGTCTGTGCACTAAAAGTATGGAGACACTATCTACTGGGAAAAAGGTTTTTACTGATGACAGATCATAATATTATAAAGAGTTATTTTAAGCATCCTAACTTGAATTCCCATCAAGTGAGATGGAATGTATTTCTTAGTGAATTGAAATTCAACATTAAGCATCTAAGTGGAAAAGAAAACCATGTAGAAGATGCATTAAGTAGGAGGGCACATTATATGCATGAACTTCACTAAAACCAAATAGAATTTAACGTTTTGGAACAAATTAAAGAGGCTACCCAAGAAGGCCCAGAATATAAGTTTTTATGGAAGAAATCCCATCAGACCAAAAACTCTATAAAATAGTCTAAATATAGCATTAATGAGGATCATATACTAACTTTTAAAGGGACAATATATTTTTCCAACCAGATTTCAGTTAGACAATTGATTCTAGACAAATTTCACAAAATTCCTTATGTTTCCCACCTTGGCTATCAAAGGCTATTTTTAGAAATAAAAAAATATTTATTTTGGACATGAATGAGAAGAGATATTGCAGAATATTGAGAAAAATGTTTAGAGTGTCAGCAAGTTAAATTTGAACACCAACACCTCATTGGCCTTCTCCATCCACTACCCAATCTTAAGTAATGGGAAGTCATTACACTTGGAAGTCATTACACTTGATTTTATAACTAGACTACCCAGATCTAAGAGACAAAATGATTCAATCATGGTGGTAGTAGACAAACTCGGTAAAATAGCTCATTTGATTCTGATGGAATCTACTTATAAGACTATTCATATTATTGATATTTTTATGAAAGAAGTGTTTTGATTGCATATCTTACCTAAAATAATTATATTAGATAGAGATGTAAAATTTGCTTGTGCATTTTGGAAGGCTCTCTTCACTGGATTATGAACCCATGTATAGTTCAACATTGCATACCATCCACAAACAGATGGGCAGACCGAATGAGTGAACCAAGTACTTGAAGATATGTTAAGCATGTATGTTATGCAATAACCCAACAAATGGCAAGAGTATTTACATCTGGTTGAATTTGTGTATAACAATAGTTATCATGAATATTTAAAGATGATTCCATTTGAGATGTTATATGGGAGAAGGTGTATAACATATACCAATTGGAATATTCCTCAATATAGAATAATGTTAGGGCCATACATGTTAGCAGAAATGGAGAAAACATTGAAGAAGGTCCAGCATAACTTAAAAGTTGCCCAAGATAGGAAAAAGGCTTATGCTAATAAGAAAAGAAGATATTGAGAACTAAAAGTCAGGATCATGTATATGTACAAATATAACCAAATAAAAGTACCTTGAGATGGGGTGGTTGCAGAAAACGTTCCCCTCAATTTTGTGATCCTTTCTAAATGTTGAACAAAATTGGAGCAGTAACATACCGATTGGCACTACACAGTCATATAAGAGATCATAATGTATTTCATGTTTCTTTATTAAAGAGATATGTATATGATCCTACACATGTTATTCAATGGCAAGATATTTAGGTAAAAAGGAAAATTTTAATTATATATAATTAATGGTGATATAATGATTTAGCATGGGTTAATTACTATGTATGTTCATGTATCAGATCGAGCTAGATGGAGAGTTCTTCGTAGAGCCTTAATGTATTCTTCACTGGAGAGTAATAATGTTGCGGAGGTGATCCATCAACTGGGTTAAGGTGCAGTGGAGGCACCTTTGCTAGAAGAGGCTACCTGGGAAGATGAGACTTTCATGCATGAAGCTTATCTTGACTTATTCAAAGGAAAATATAACGGATGGTTTTATGCTCCATGAGGGAAGATGTAACACCCCTCCTGTTATTGTAAATATTTGTGAGTTACTTGGATTAACTTTTATTACATAAGAGTTAAGAATTGATGGGCTGAGTGGAAGCCTAACGGGAATTTTGAATATTTAAAGTGTATTATTGTGTTTATCCTAAAAATAAAATAACTAAGAGAATATTAGCATTCAATGAAGGGAAACTTAGATAAAATTATTTTACTAGATAGTTATAAGTTAATTAGCTTTCTTTCCTTTGAGATAAAAGATGATCTCGAAAGAAGGGAACCAAGGAAGGAAACCGAAAGAAAAAATGGAAGTTAGAGGCCCTAGCAGGAAAGGGGAAGGAATTAGAAAACCTACACAAGGCGCTATGAGGATAAGGTATGACGCTGCCTGAGGTATTCTTGAGTTGGACAGAAATCTAGTGGAAACCTCATGATTAATATAAGTTCCAGGTTGGACCTTGTAGGGTTATGTTGCCTATGAATTAACCCTATTATGGTGACTGACAAAGAATTGTTTTGGTATAAATATTCTTGGGGGAGAAAAAGGGATGTAATTTCCTTTCTCAAGGTTGGGTGGTGTGGTTACCTTGTGAATTCCTAGGAGACTCCACACAATAAATAAATACTTATAATAAATCCCAATGAAAATGTATAAGTTATATGCATAATTATAATTTATTTGCGTGAATTCGATTACAACTAGTTTTGCTACGAAATTTGTTTGCGAATAAGAGATTGACATAAATTGAGATTAAAATATATTTGTATAATTGTATTTTATGACTGAATGGCTACAGAACGTGCCTATGTTCTAGAAACTAATAATCTATGAGTTATTATTTTTATGTTTAACTATGGTTTCCCAAGAATAAAACAAAGTGAGCACAAACTTAGTAAGTAATTATATTTCCAAGTTAAGCATTTTGTGTATTTTCTTTCTAGAATATTAAAACCAATGGGAAATTAAAAGCTACTAGGTAGGGATCCCTGTGTGTTGAAGCTATTGTGGATTAAATTGAATAATTATTGAAGCACTGTGTCATATGAGCATATATTAACTGAATAGTGGAACAATAAAAAAAAATGTTTCAGAAAAGAAAAACTAGGAACTAAATGGTTCAAGGAAAAATAATGATGATTGAGGGTTATAGTTCAGGTTGGTTCCCTAGCAAGGTCAGACTTAATTTGTAGTATACCTAGGGGGGATAGTATGGGGTACAGAGGGAGGTACCCAAGGGAATAATGTAATAATGGAATGGGCCATAGTAATAAATAAAGTGGTTAACCCATATCTTGTAAGGGACCACAAGTAGTTAGCAATAATGTAATAAGCCCATTGTATTAGATAGATGGTATTGAGGGAACCATGGTAATGACCCATGGTATTGTATGTATGAGGCTTATATAGAGGCTAGAGACTCCCCATTGAGAGGAAGAATTATTGTATGAACGAGCATATGATTTGTGGAGTGTTCTCCTTCCTTGAGGAGTGAATGTATAATGTTTCCCAACCTTAAAGGTTTGATCAATAAAGAAGCATTTCTATCTATATTCAAACCTTGTTATTTTGGGTGATTATTTATAGTTATTGGGTATATTGGTATCATTTCATATATTTTCAGGTCAGATCTATAACACAATTAGCCACTTGGGTATAGTCCTAAAACTAGACTCGACTCATAAACAAATATGAAATGCTTAGACCCAAATCCAGACCAAAATCTATGAAAATCATTGTACACTAAAAGTAATGAAAGAAATTTTGCATGCACCATACCTAAGGGAAGCAAGTCTCCGAACCCACATTGGATGCCCTACAAGAATAAATCAGAGAACCCAAGAAATTAGAATATACGAAGACTTGATTAACAACTAACTTTGGAAATTTAAGTGCATTGACTCCTTAACTAAAGACCTTCGTAAGCCTAAATAGAATTTAGAGGATTCGTGTCCATTTGTTGAGTAGAAAACCATCAACCTTGGTATGCTAGATGGTTGGAAGGAATATCAAATAGAAAACCCATAGAAAGGAGGGTCTGCAAAGTGAGAGAAGGGAGGTCAACATGTAAGGGTTGCAACAAAGCACTCATAGCGTGCCTCCTTCGCAAATGATTGATGTAACCTGAGGAAACTTAGGTAGTTTTCCTTATCCCCTTGTAATAAGGTAGAGTCATAGGATTGAAACCCTACCCAATTGATGATGCATCTCCTTCTCGGGGTGATCTTTAGGGTTTTCGAGAAAGTTTCTTGTATCATATGAGTCACTGGATAGTTGGTGCCCACTCGACGCATTAGGGGACATGAGGAGTTATGCATTAATCACACCAATAATATCAAACAAAATATCAATAACCATGTTGCAGAAAGGGTATACAATTCGGGAGAGTGTGCGGTTTAGAACCTTAGTTAGTAAACAATGTAATATGTCTATCCAAATACTTATAAATCTACTTTAAAAAACTTTATTGAATATTATTACACCTTTATTAAATTTTTGTGGTATGACTCAATGCTTCAAAATGTCTCATTTTATCATAGAATTCTAGTAAGGATCTACTGAAAACATTTTTTTTGGTTGATGGGTGTTACAAAAAGTTATTTAGAATTTCAAAAATAAGACCAGGTTAATTTTATGATATTCATTTATAAATATAAAGGATAAATAAATTTTGTATTTTTGTTTGTGAGAATAATTTCGGCAAAATCACATAAAAAATCATTTGTCGACGCGTTTCGAACCAACCAGTGTGGTTCATCGTTAGGACAAGTTGAATTTTGTATTTGTTTATATTAGTATATATTCATTTTAATTCTTAATTTAACAAGTGTTAAGAGGAATCAAATATTTTAAGATACAAGAAATTTTTGAGTGTAAAACTTGAAGAAAGTTTTGCAATTTGGGAGATTTGATTCCTTGTAGGTTGAAATTTAAGGAAGATCTATATTGGATTTTAATATTATCAATCTAGATCCATCTAATTCCATATCAAGAGAGATCAAAGATGCAAAGCTTTCTTTGTCAGAGATCTACGTCATATGGGGAATTTCTTTTTATATGTTATATTGTATTCCCAACAAAGTATTTATTTTGTAAATTTATGCATTATGTTGTTTCAAAATTGTTTTTAAACAATAAGTAATAGTTGCAGTGCTTGATTATGTACTAGTATGGGACTATATTGATATATTGGAAAGTTATAGTGGTACTGAGAAGTTGAAGGTGGGAAAAAAAAAAAAAATATATATATATATAATATATATATATAATATATATATATAATTACTATGAAATTTAAAAATATTGAAGAAAATATAATTAGAAATTTCAAATTGCTAATGGCACCCACTAATAAAGAAAAAAAACCATTAATTTCCACCATAGAATTCCACCAATTAAAAAAAACAATAATTATACCAAGTAATTGCATCTGATAAAAAATGAGAACATGGGTTAAATTTCATGAGGAATTTTTTTATTAATTAATTTTTTTTAAAAGAATATGTGTCAACTTCATGTTGAACACATATTGAATCACACATCACCCTCAAATAATTTTCTTGTTAACTAAATATTTATTATTTTAATTTTAATGTAACACCTAAACCTTACAAGCTGAATTAAACACAATAAAAGAAAAAATTATTTTATATATGATGTCTTTACCTGACTTATTTACTAACCATTCGGCACACATACAAATAGTAATATTTGGCATACATACAAATATCTAGGCATATTAATGATATTTGACATCGAGGGTTGTGCCACATGTTGGCAGTACCAATCCATTGAATATGATTTATGGTTTATTACCACGTCAGGTCTTCGTGCACATGGCCTTACACGATACCGTGTTGCGTTGGTTCTCATCCAAGCCTTTACGCAGTGCTTGTTTATCCCGAAGGACAAAACTTCGGTGTGCATCCGCCATCTGTCACGAATCTCCATCGCCAATCTCCAACTCACGATTTGATGGTAGTGATGAGCTAGAGATTACCCTAGACAACTACCCGCATCGATGCTGGCCTTTATCATTGTTTTTGGCACACTTCGGCTCCGTTCTCCTCTGCAAGGGTTTGGGTTATGGAATTTGGCAAATATTTTTCCATGGCACTCTGTGAGGGTTGAAAACAGGAGGACCTATCCAATGCACTGAACTAGGTAACCCTTCATTCAACTATCCCAATAAGCATTGTCATTGTTTGGAAGACCGTTTACACTCAGGAAAGTCATAAGGGTTCTTATTTTTCCACTGTACAAAGGCCACTAGAGAATTTTCGGAGATGAATGAAGTCGTCAGAATTCCCATCTCGTCTGCCACCGGTAAGTCACTACCCATCAACGAAGGTGTGATTGGTTGTTCTAAATGCAAGTTTATTTAAAGATTTATAGTTATGCTCCTTCTTGCATGGTTTTCCTATTCCTAACACAAGGCTCTCTTTTTTCCCTTTCAGGTGGGCAACTTATCGAAGGCATACTCCTATCTCAGGTAAGCTCATCAATATATTATATCTGAAATAGGTTTTCTATTATCGAACCACTGGTTTGACTCTAAAGGTAAAACTAACCTTACCTTCTGATGGTTTACAGGTATGTTGTCCTCCGAATAATTTGATTTCAAGCTTTCAGCTTTTAATATTTCCAGAAGCTCACATTATCGCCACTGCTTTTTAGGTTGGAGCTAGACTCTGTCTTAGGATAAAGGAGGTTGTTTGTTTTTCTTTTATAAATGAAGAATTTTAGTATCAAGACACAAATTTATGTGATTCTCTTTGGTTTAGGGTTAAATCACTTGTTCGACCTTTACATTTGGAAATTTTTCCACTGTGGGCCTATAACTGTTACGTGTTTGAAAGGGCTTTCGAGTTGATCCTTTATGTTTTAAGTTGGTATGTAATAATTATTTCAAACCCTAATGGTTGTTCCATTGCTCGGCTGTTGAGGTTCATTTCAATACTTTTTTATTACTTTTCTATTCACCTAAACAATTTATTTATGTTTGTATGGGTTGTGCAAGCAATCTAGGCAACAAATGCCTATTTCTTGCACAAAACCTCGGAATATGAACATTAGAGTTGAGCTGTAGTGACTTGGTAACGAAGGCTTGCATTTGCTGTTGATTTGATTTTTGATTTGCATACGAATAAAGACTTTTGAGGTTATGAATCTCGACCGACTTGTGTTAGCTACTATGTCGATAGGTTATTTTACTGTCTTTCTTTTGGATTTCGATGTTTATAATATAAACTTGGTATAATGCATCAAGATTTCTACTCTAGATGGTATTCTCTGCTTTTATGTCAAATTAGTAATGTAATCTATTTTATTATCAATGGGTTTGTCTCCTGTGGAATTCTTCAGAAACATTCAAAACTCTTAAAGATAGCTCATCATCATAGTTACTTTTTTGCGAATTCACTATTAGCAACTACAATATCATATAGTTATTCTATTTAACAGATATGAATAGTTCTGCATGAAATTGCAATTACAATTCAACAATGATTCTTTTAATGACTTCTCATTCAGTTTCTTTAATTAACTTGAAATAACAGATAATAATGACTACCATACTTAATAATATTTATGGTTTAACATTAGGTCTATTAAGAAGCTTGCTAACTCAATTTAACAGTTAACCTGTGAAAAACAATATTTTCAAAAGGTCTCTCCTCCCAGCCATGAGTCTGGCAATCATGTCTAGAGTCTTCCCCGAGCACCTTCTATCTTTCCCATACTGGATCTAGTCTAGTTACAGTCAATACTTAAGGCCTCAAGACTATGGTCCAACCTCCAATTTGTACTCTTTATGACTGTGTTGAGCAAGTTTCTCCCACTGGTTTATTCCACCCAGCTCTAGGAGCCCTTTTATGCTCTATGCCCCTCTCTATATTACCTCTCTCAAGCAGATGGTAACCACTTCTTGGCTCGTACTCCTTCAACTTTTGAGATTCATAAGTGATCACCTTTCGCTCTTGTGTTAGCACCCCACCAACATCTTCCTTGCTTGCATCCGTGCAAACTACGAAGGACTTTTTTGGATCTGCTACTTTTAGTACTGGAGCAATAGTAATCAAATGCTTTAATTTTTCAAAGCTTTGCAAACAAGTTGTTATCCATTGGAAAGCACTTCCTTTTTTCTGCAAAGATGTCATGGGAAAAGAGATCTTTGAAAACCCCTCAATGAATCTTCGATAATATCTAGCTAATCCCAAGAATGATCTATTATCAGTGACATTCTTAGGGGTTTTCCATTCCATGATCATTTTGATCTTTTCTATGTCTATTGTAATGCCTTCTGCAGATATGACGTGACCCAAATGCTGAATTTGATCTTTGAAGAAGTCATACTTGTTGAACTTGGCATACAATTGGTTTTCCCTTAATGTTTGCAACACTATTCTCAAGTGTTCTTTGTCTTCCTCCTATTTCTTCAAATATATTAAGATATCATCTATAAAAATCAACACAAACTTATCCAGGTAAGGTTGGAAAATACCATGCATTAGACTCATAAAGGTGTTTGGAGCATTTGTGAGGCTAGACGGCAATACCACAAACTTGTAATGACCATAATGAGTACGGAAGGTTGTTTTGTAAATGTCCTCATCTTTTATTCTTTTTTGGTGGTAACCGGATCTTAGATCGATTTCGAGAATACCTTAGCTCCTTATACCTAATCAAATAAATCATCAATACGTGTTAAAGGATACTTATTTTCTATGGTTAGTTTGTTCAATTTTCGATAATCAATGGATAATATGAGCGTCCCATCCTTTTTTTGTACAAATAATACGGAATCTCCCCAAGGGGATACGCTAGGGTGAATATATTTTTTATCTAAAAGATCTTGTAACTGCATTTTGAGCTCTATCAATTCAGGTATGCTCATGTGATAAGGAGCTCTGGATATGGGGGCTACACCCAAAATCAACTCAATGGTGAAGTCAATATCATGCTTGGGTGGTAAGCCAGGAATATTTTCCGGAAAGACATCTATAAAGTCCTGAATTATAGGGATATTTTCTAGTGACGTCATTTTATTTTTAGAGTTTGTAAACCCCACCTACACAGCGTAAATTTGACACCCTTTCTTAATGAATTTTTCCAATTGATTGGAAGTAATAGGGCAAATCTTTGTGTTGGTTTTTATTCCTTGTGGCTCCTTCCGTTGCCCTGATTCTGAAACAAAACTTACAATCTTCTGTTTACAGTCTACCAGAGACCAACATTTTTACAACCAGTCCATTTAGTATGTCATAAGAGCCCAAAGGTTATATATTAAGATCAACATAAATAGGTTGCCCATAAATGGTTATGGGACAGTGTTCTATCTTGGCATTAACTTTCCTCTTTATGCTAGTGACTAGTTGTACCAGCCAAGGTTTTGAAAATTTCATGCTTACTAACTAAAATTTTTCAACCACTTTAGGACTGACATAGCTTAAGTGATCCGGATTTAAACAGGAACGCAAAAAATTACCGAGATAACCATATACACAAAGATGTAGCGGAAATAATACTTCATTTCATTAATGGAAAATACTGAAACATGCTTACAATCAGAAATGGAAATAAACTAGCAGGGCAATGGAGCTTATCTCTGAGAAGAGATCGTG
>APFE030304459.1:0-33850 GCA_000404065.3 Pinus taeda | reverse complement strand
GATGCGTTGCTTCCGGGTAGCCGCTGAAGGATCTGGGCAAAACTGTCCATCATCGCGTTCCGTTGTGGCTCGAGGGATTCTTCGAGCAAGATTTTGATGGGATCTCCTGCCCCCTCGTCTTTCTTCTCGAACGCCATGGGAGGCCGTCGGGATTTGCGAGGCTGGTCTTGCAAAGGTTCAACCAGTTCAAGCCCTAACTCCTTATATCCCGACATTGTTGGGGACATGCAAAGAAAAACAGAGAAAAAGCAGACCGCTCTGATACCACTGATCCGAATTTAAACAGGAACGCAACAAATTACAGAGATAACCATATACACAAATATGCAGCGGAAATAATACTTCATTTCATTAATGGAAAATACTGAAATATGCTTACAATCAGAAATGGAAATAAACTAGCTAGGGCGATGGTAGCTTATCTCTGAGAAGAGATGTGATGGCTACATGCCTCTGACTGTGTTACAATGAGGCTCGAAGGCCTATTTATTGTTGAGAAACAATGAAAAACCCTTAACATTCCAAAACCTAACCCTAGGAGATGAAACGCCAAACTGTGGGCCCCGTTTGGGAGTAAGTTGGTACATCAACTTCCCGGGGTCGTAACTTTAGCATATGATCTTCGTTTGACGCGTACAATAGCTCATTAGAAAGATCTATTCGAGCACTATTATTGTTGGAACGGGCAACAACGGTCCATGTTCCATGGACCCGTGTTGCACCTGGATTCCCCAAAAAACGTCGTTTAGGGCCTCAAAACGGCTCCGGAAGTTCAGGACCCGAAAAACTGCTAAAAATAGTAAGTTGTGCTACAATTAAGGAAACTGAAAATGCTGAGAAAGACAATGGTGGGGGTCCAGGTGGACTTGGCAGGTGGCCACCAATATCCACCTGGATCATTAAGCTAGCACATGGATCAAATAAAGTAGAGATAGGTTGCTTAGCAATCATACCTTCACATTTGATCATTGTGGGCTAGAATTCAGCTTGATGATCTTCCAAGGCAGCATTAATTCTAGGTATGCTCCTCGCCACTTCGCCAACTGTGGATGCTTCTTGCACGTTTGATAATTGTTTTTTTCTACCTCTTTGTGGAATTTTTTTTTAATAATGGGGTTCTCCACAACCCTAGCATTATAATGATGGTTTTGATTGCTGATCGTTGGTAGATTTTCTGACCCCTTCAACTGGCCTATTCTCAGAATATGCGGTTATGGGTGGATTTTTGGCTGGGAACTTGTTGGACACCTTTTGTTGTGGTTTCCAATGATTAACAAATTTTAGGTGTCTTCTTGGGATTAGGCTTCTACTCTTCTTACTTGATCCTCGTTTTGGCCCTTCATTCCTTTATTTCATTTGCAGATAGAAAATGCAGACCTTCCTAACAGCATCATCCATTGTCTTAGGGTAGCCAAATTCTAGTTTCTCCTTCATAAAATTTGGTAAGTTGCTAATAAAACATTGAATTTTGGCCTTCTCTTCTTGCATGTAAGGTACATAGTGGAGTAATGATGTGAATCTGGTCACGTATTCATCCATGGTTAAGATTCCCAACCTTAGCTCGTGAAATTTTTTCACTTTCTTGTCATAATAGCATTCAGTTAGATATTTATCCTTGAAATGTTTTTGAAATTTGTTCCATGTGACCTGTTCTTCATCAATTTTCCTTACTGTCTTGATTTCTTCCCACCAAAGAGTCACTTTTCCCCTCAAATGATAAACTGCCAATCGTGCCTTCAGTTTATCAATATACTCATAAATCTGGAAAAAGTTACCCATATCAATTAACCAGGCTTCCGTAGCTTCTTCAGATTCTCCCTCAAAAAGGGAAGGCTTAATTTTCTTAAACTCTCCTTGTAATTCTGTTTGTGGTTTTGACTTTTTCTTCTTAGTTTTCCACTGGTCAAATACATTTTCTGAGTGCCCCTCATCTTCCTCTCTATTTCTTTCAACAAATTCAGTGTTTTCTTCCCTTTGCTGAGCAGTCGGGGCATTTTCTTGATCCTCTACGCTGGGATCTGGGTGGTACTGATTTTTTTGGTTGCACAAACTTCTGAAGATTCTTTCCTTTTCTACACACAGGCATTCATTATCTGTTCTCAAACTAGTCATTTATGCACGCAACTGCTAGACCGTTTCAAGTAATACTGCATTGGCTTGCCAGGATTCTTCACCCAGATGAATCCATATATCTAGGATAGCATTTACATAGGCTGCTCTAAGTGATTCAGGTGGTCTTGAGTTCCTCTGCATGTTGAACTTGTTGTTTCTTTATGTTGATGTAATCCATTTTTTGTTATTCGTATCACATATAAGTAGTGTTAATTAAAATCTAAGCACACAATTCCTATACATGGCTATTCCCAAAGAGCCTCATTGTATGAACTTGGCTCTGATACCATTTGTAACACCTAAACCTTACAAACTGTATTAAACACAGTAAAAAAAAAATTCCTTTTATATATGGCGTCTTTACTTGACTTATTTACTAACCATTTGGCGCACATACAAATAATAATATTCGGCATACATAGAAATATTTAGGCATATTAATGATATTTCATGTTGAGGGTTGTGCCACCTCCTAGCAGTACCAATCCATTGAATGTGATTTATGGTTGGCACACGTCTTCGTGCACATGGCCTTACATGATACCGCGTTGCACTGGTTCTCATCCAAGCCTCTACGCAGTGCTTGTATATCCCGAAGGACAAGACTTTGGTGTGCATCTGCCGTCTGTCACGGTTCTCCATCGATGATCTCTAGCTCGCGATTTGACGGCAGTGATGGGCTAGAGATTACCTTAACCAATTGGTCGCATCGGTGTTGGCCTTTCTCATTGTTTCTGGCACACTTCGGCTTCGTGGTGCTCTGCAAGGGTTTTGGTTATGGCGTTTGGCGAAGCTTTGTCCATGGCACTCTATGAGGCTTGAAAACATGAGGACCTATCCAATGCACCGAACCAGGTAACCCTTCATTCAATTGTCCCAATAAGCGTTATTATTGTTTGGAAGATTTTTTACGCTCATGAAAGTCATTAGGGTTCTTATTCTGTCGTTGTACAGAGGTGAATGGAGCATTTTTGGAGATGAATGACTTCATCAGACTTCCCATCTCGTCAGTCACTGGTAAGTCGCTACCCATCGACGAAGATGTGAATGGTTGTTCTCAATGTAGGTTTCTTTAAAGATTCACAGTTATGCTCCTTCTTGCATGGTTTTCCTATTCCTAACATAGGGGTTCTGGTGGGCGACTTATCAAAGGCATACTTCTATCTCAGGTAAGCTCATCAATATATTATATCTAAAATGAGTTTTCTATTATCGAACCACCAGTTTGACTCTAAAGGTAAAACTAACCTTACCTTCTGATGGCTTGCAGGCACATTGTCCTCCAGATAATTTGAGTTCAAGCTTTTAGCTTTTAAGTTTTTTAGAAGTTCACATTATCACCACTGCATTTCAGGTTGGAGCTAAACTCTGTTGTAGGATAAAGGAGGTTGTTTGTTTTTCTTTTATAAATGAAGAATTTTAGTATCAGGACATGACTTTCTATGATTCTCTTTGGTTTTGGGTTAAATCACTTGTTTGGCCTCTACAGTTGGCAAGTTTTCCAATATGGGCCTGTAACTGTCACAATTTTGAAAGGGCTTTCGAGTCAGTCCTTTATGTTTTAAGTCGGTATGTAATAATTATTGCAACCCCTAATGGCAGTGTCGTTGCTCAGCTGTTGAGGTTCATGTCAATACTTGTTTATTGCTTTTCTATTCACCAAAATGGTTTATTTATGTTTGTATGGGGTGTGTGAGCAGGCTAGGCAAGAAACACATGTTTCTTGCACATAACCTAGGAATATGAACATTAGAGTTGAGCTGTAGTGACTTGGTAATGGAGGTTCACATTTGTTGTTGATTCCATTTTTATTTACATGAATAAAAACTTCTGAGGTTATGAATCTCGGCAGACTTGTGGTAGCTACTATGTCGAGAGTTTATTTTACTGCCTTTCTTTTCGGTTTCGATGTTTACAATATAAACCTGGTATAATGCATCAATATTTCTACTCTATATGGTAATTTCTGCTTTTATGTCAGATTAGTAATGTAATATGTTCTACTATCGGTGGGTTTGTCTCTAGCGGAATTCTTCAGAAACATTCAAAACTCTTAAAGATAGCTCATCATCATAATTACTTTTTATGCATTCAATGTTAGGAACTACAATATCGTATAGTTATTCTATTTAACATATATGAATAGTTATGCGTGAAATTGAAATTGCAGTTCAACAATGATTCTTTTAATGACTTCTCATTCAGTTTCTTTAATTAACTTGAAAGAATAGAAAATAATGACTACCACACTTAATAATATTTATGGTTTAACATTAGGTCTATTAAGAATCTCGCTACCTCAGTTTAACAGTTAACCTGTGAAAAACAATATTTTTGAAAGGTCTCTCCTCCCAGCCATGAGTCTGGCAATCATGTCCAGACTCTCCCCCGAGCACCTTCTATCTTTCCCATGCTAGATCTAGTCCAGTTATAGTCAATACTTAAGGCCTCAGGACTATGGTCCAGCCTCGAATTTGTACTCTTTGTTGATTGTGCCGAGCATGTTTCTCCCACTGGTTTATTCCTCCCAACTCTAGGAGCCCTTTTCTGCTCTGTGCCCCTCTCTAAATTACCTCTTTTAGGCAAAGGGTAACCACTTATTGGCAACTGTTCTTTTAAATGAACAAATATTTTTATTTAAAGTATTACCACTTATAATTTAGGTAATTACCACATGTGTTTCTTAGTTCCTTCCAATAACAGTTCATAATCCTTATCAAATTAAATAACATTTAAAATATCATTTTAGTAAAAACAAACATAATAATCTTCGTGGAACTTTATGCAACTTGGGGGTATTACATTTAAAAAAATATGTCTCAATTTCATATTGATTGGAACACATCTAGAATTACTCATCATCCTCATACTACATTATATTACACATCATCCTCATACTAGATTGTATTACATATCATCCTCATACTACATTGTAGAATAAGTCTCTCGAACCTAAACAACCCTAAACTCACCATTCTCATACTACATTGTATTACACATCATCTCATCATACTACAGTGTAAAATAAGTTTTTCAACCTAAATCTATTTGAATCTAAATTTTCATGTACCTAAAATTTCAAATCCTTTAACCATCTTTCTTTTATCAAAGATCTACTCATTAATGAATATTTCATTTTATACTTTTTTTTATTGTATTCACAAGTATTTCTTTTGTAAATTTATGCATTATATTGTTTTAGAGTTTTTTCTCTAACAATAAATAATAGTAACAATTGTAACAATGCTCAGAGAGTAGTATGGGGAATTATATTGATATATTGGAAGGTTAAAGTGGTAATGTGAATTTAAACGTGAAAAAGTATAATTATAATTTATATTGAACATAATTAGAAATTTCAAATTACTAATTGCACCCATTGAAAAAAAAACCATTAATTTCCGCCATAGAATTCCACCCATTAATCAAAATAGTCACTATATTCGAAGTCATTGCATCCAAAGGAGTAATCGTGTGTTGTTGACAATAAAATGAAAGAATCGCAAGAAAAATGTGAACAAAGGGTTAAATTTTAGTTCTCTCGGATGATTTTCGTATTAATTAAATATTTTTTTTCTAAATATAAAATGATAGGTTGAATAAAGATAAAATTATATTTGGGTTTGGAATATATTTTAAAATGGTTTTTATTTGGTTAAGAGTTAATTTTTTTTGTAGGTAAAGAAATAGGGTAACGGCTCAAGACCTAGATTCAGAGGCAGGTGAGAAACCCTGTTCCTTATGTAAGTGGTGTGGTTTTCCTTGGATGTCCTCACTGCTGGTTTGACAAGTGAGTTAGTTTTCTGACCCTGTGAAAAAAAATGATAAAATTACATCCCACACTTATACTAGGTTGTAATGTGCCTCTTATGCAATTATTTATATTTATATAAATTTCTCATCTCTATATAAATATTTTTACTTTATTTTATTTTATTTGTGTATAACTAATATATATTTTATAAAATTTATAATTTTAATTTTTAATAAATGAAGATAGATGATAGTAGAGAAATAGATTTATTTTAGGGAAAATAATTATTTATGTCTATTAATTCAATTTAAATATGAAGTTTTGAAATATATATATAATTTATATATTAGAAGTATTTTCATTTTTTTAATAATATGTTATGATTAACTAAAATTTATTAATTTTTATATGTTTATTAATTATATATTCTGAAATATTATTGCTTTTTTGTCAGACATCTCCTCTCAGCATATAGCCACCTTACTAAGGAAACTCTTTCTCAAACTGTTGTGCTACAAGATTGGACTGCTGAAATATTATTGTTATGGAAATGAATTCTTATTATTTAAATTTGGTTGTGATATACATATTATGATTTTTTTATTAAAAGAAATTGTTTTAAATTATTAATAAAAATAAAATTACAATTTGGTAAATTTGAATTGAATGTTTTATTATTTTTTTAATTGAGTAGATATTATGTTTCACTGTTATTACAATACAACATATCTCCTATATTGAATCAATATTCAAATGTTTACTCATTTATGGATACTATAACATCCTCCCTATATTAAATTTTAGAGTGTCTGTCAACCCAATAATAAAATGATAGATACTCTCTCTTTATTTGTTTATTATTATAGTTTGCATAAAATGTCTTTTATAAATTATAATCCATTTAAGCAAAAATAAAAAATAAAAACTTATTTATAAATATATTATTATTATTATTGAATTTCACTCGCAACTTTCTTTTACTTTTAAATATATATTTTGTAGCAAACAAATTAATTTAAACAATTATTTAAATTTATATATTTAACGGACAAATTAATCTTCATCTGGACATGATTTGGTTTTCTATATTTTTAATAAAACAAAAAAAATCATAATAATCTCTTATATTTAATAAAACAAATGGTAATAAATAGGTTTCAATTTATCATTCAAACCAACAAATCAATGATAAGAAAAAACATTTGATATTCTAATACCATCTTTATAAATTTTTATTATACCTTATGGTACCTTTTTTTAATAAAGCCAAGTTATTTCATCTATAATATAGAATATCAAACTCATAATTACCAAATCACATTCCCACACTCAATAATTGATACTCTGTGCAGACTTAATCAAAAAATGACATACATGAGATTATATATAATGCAATCAATGTATTATTATATATGGTGTAAATACGTTTACTAATATTTAGCAAGTGGACTCATCATTCATTTAGCATTATTTTATGAGACACGATTTTTGTGGAAGGCCTGACCACTTACACGAATATTCGCAAACCCTTTTTCGACAGGAGATATTTTCCGGTTTTCCTGTAGTGCTTCAAGAGCTCCTTGGTTCTTGACACGCTGAAACCGCTGTGCACATTAGCCAACCAAAAAGTTCCACTTTCCCCTCACCTTAAATTTTTCAATGTACGAGGTCATGTGCCTTAATCTTCACGGTAGTTGTTGGAACCTGGATTTTATTTTAGATTCGATTTATTTGTTTAAATTTACAATTTGTATGGATATTGTCTAGATTGTATTTCTATTGATTTGTACTGGGCCTCACTTGGTTGTGACAAGTTTCAGGTCAATTGTCACAATGTTTCTCCTTTCTATGTGGTTTTTAGGGCATAGATGTGGTTCGCCCGTTCTGTTCATTCTAGTGTTTGAGCCTTTAGTGTGGGAATTCCACATTTGGTGGTGTTTTTTTAGCTTGTATCCTTTTTGGTTTTCATTGAGCTTTATTCTATTCTGGTGAGTTTCAATTTGCTTCTTGCAAGTTTACACTTCACTTTGTTATTCTTAGGGCATTTATTTGGTTTGTCTGCTTTGTGCATTTTGTTTGTGCCTAGGTTTTTGGGAAATTTTATCGGTTTTTTTGTTCAAGTGAGTTTTTGAAGATAGATAATTAGTCATATCGAGTTCTTACAAAGCAAAAAAAACAAGGGTGTGTAGGTCTTTTTTTAAATTTGCATAAATTTTGATTGAGAAAGTAGTTTGAAGTGATTCAAAGGGCACTTGTTTGAGATCGAATTCTGGAGCTGGCAAAAACCTTAACTTCCTCAATCATATCTCCGAAAATATAGCGAGACAAGATCTGAAATTCATACAGGAGGTTCACCATGATTTTGGCTCAAATAGGTTTTAATTTCAACTTCTAAAACTTCGTAGAAAAAAAGTCATAGCAAAAATGCCACGGTGCCCTGTTTGAAGTAGCGAAACCCTAGGATCTAAAGATTTGATACCAAATGTTATGAAACCAGCTCACAAAATAGAATGAGAGATAGATCAACGACTTCAAAATTAGCCTCTTCAAGGGGGAAACCTCCTTTACATTACACAAATGAGCAATTTTTTGATGATACAAATGACAAAACCTCTTTTTTCTATATATAGGAGTCTAAGGGGTCACAGTATAATCAAACATAACAATGATAATGTAAGGGCACAACAATAACAATAGTGGGCTTCTATGAGGCACAATATTAACAATATGGGGACAATGGAGGAACAACAATAACAATATTAAGGGGCTACAATGACAATAATAATGGGGGAATACACTAGTATTATAGGGACCTAACATGTTGTGGATAATAATGATACTTTAGGAAATAAGCTATTGGTCTGTAGTGTTGGTGTTTGTAGCTTATGGTTATAATTTTCTGAGTCAATTGAAATTAGTTCATGTTGTGTGACTCTCCCTATTTCTTGGAATGTTTTAGGGGTCTCGATCTAGTTTTAATTTCTTTGAGTCGAATCTAGGATGTAAAGAGGTTCCAATGTCTTTCCACTGGGTCATGAAACTGAATTATGGCGAAATTGATAATCTTCTTGGGTTTTGGGCCAATGGTGTTGTCTTTTGGTGATGAATTAATTGTTTTCAGATGTGGGATTGATGGTCTTCCTCGTCATTCTTCATCCTGTTTCATAAGTAGAGGTTTATTTAGTCATTGTCCTCAGTGCTTATTTGCACCGGTGCTCATACCTCCAAGATAGAAGATGCATAGTTGGAAAGGTGGAGGAGGCAACAATGGGCACAAAAGGGTTCACCCTTTTTCCTATGATTATGTGGCTACTACTTTTGATGTTGTTCCTCTAGAGGTGAGGAAGGAGATCTTGGTTTTGGAAAACAAGGAGGCTAGGGATTGCCCTTATTACTCTGACTTTGAAGTGGTTGAAGGGTGGGGCATGGGGGTTGATAAATGGCTCCCATCTCCTGGTAGATTTAGGAATAGGAGGTTGCATTTCATGAGTTCGTTGGTGTTGAACCAACAAATGATGACTCTGTTGCATCTCATCTTCAAGGACAAACAAGTGGAAAATTATATTTTGTTTTCATTGTTAGAGGATATTAAACGTATGCTTCACAACCAAAGGTTCTATTTGGACAATGTTGACTCTCGTTTGGCGTGGGTGGAAAGTTTATTTGCTAATGATTTTGCCTTTGGAGATCTCACTGATCCTTCAGCTAATTGTGTTCAGAATCTTGCGTTGAGTTCTTTAGATCGTGACTACAATGGTGTTATTAGGTATTTTCATCTTTCTTTTTTTATAGTGTTACTTTGGTCTAGTTTATTCTAGACAACCTCTTGGAGTATTCACTTGTTGTCTTCTCTTCCAAGAATTGTGGGTCATGAGGTTATCATTGGTTTTATGATATGTTGGTGGTATTGAGATGCATAGAGTTTTAATGGTTTTTCAATATGCTGGTGGTTTTGGTTTTTCTCTAGATGAAATGATTTTATCTTCTATCGAAGCATTCACGACTTGTATGGAGGAGAATTTTGTAACACAAAAACCTTGTATGTGGCCTTAATTTAGTGGATGTGGATATATATCAATGTTGTAGCTTGGACTCTAGAAGATAGACTCTTAATGCTTATTTGATGAAGTTGATGTCGTTTTCTTCTTTTGGTGTAGTACATGGTTGGTCTCACTCTGAAACACAGAATCTTAATGCTTATTTGATGAATTTGATCTACTTTGTTTCTTTTGGTGTGGTGCATGGTTGGTCTTCATTTTAGATGGGGTTGCAATGTGAAGTTAATGTCAGTTTCTGGACTATACTAAATCTTTTTAATTTTTGGTGATATATGTACTCTCTGGTGCGCAGAACTATGATGTTTTTAGCTTACCTCGATTCATGGTTTTTTGATCCAGTGTTGGAAGGACATTTTATTAGTTGGTTGTGTTGTTGTTGAGTCTTGAAGCTTATTTGATAAGGGGGTATGTATGGCTATGAAAATGCCTATGTTTATCATGTATTACTCAGTTTTTTTAATGAAATACAACATACTTATATTTACAAAAAAATAAAAAAACTCTTACGAAACTATTTCGAAATATATTTTCATTTTATGTTTAGTGAATCTAGAAAATTTGATGATGGTGGTGGTTAATATTAGTTTTCTTAAGAAATTTATCCCCATACTTCAAAATCTTTAAAAGAAGCATTCCTAAATCACTTTTGATGTAAAATCCCACTAACTCTATTGAATTTTGAGGGTTTTGTTTTCTAAGGTGGTGAGACTTTGTTGTGGCTTAAGTAGGGTGCAATTCTCTAGTAACTTTGACAATTGCTTAGAATCAGGTTAGCCTCACATGTCATGGACATGCTAGAAAATGAAAAAATTCACTTAATTTTGATGAGTTAAAAGATTAAGAAGATTGATTTTATAACAAATATTTGAAATTGACATCTAATGTGGGTGTATATGGGGAAATATAAGAGAAAATATTTTCCATCTTCAACTATTCTCTTAGTGTCCTAGAGATGACCGATTAAAGAGATAATTTTGATTTTCTAGATTATGGTTGATCACCTCCTTGTAGTGTCTTAATTTTATCTCATCATTTTATTCTTTATCACACTATAGTTTTTCTATAAATATATATGTGAATTTAATATTATCATTATATTGCAAAGTGATCTCTTCCTTGATGTCCCAATGATTTAGCCAAGATTTGACATCTTTGTGCCAACCCCATTTCAATTTCAAGTGGTTTTGACTAGATTTTGAAGCAGCTTTAGGAAGTCTCTTGTCTTCTACGTTGTTTATCTTGTTCTTGTACATTAAATACATATCCATAGTCAAGCTTTCAATATGGGAAAGACTCATTTTTTATGGTGAGAATATGATAGGGTGTATTGCCTTTAATTTTAAGATTATAAGTTATTAAACACTTTTGGATTGGTTGTATCTTTTTCCATGATTCTCTAGAGATGTTGTGACCCCAAACTTAATAACCATAGAAGATAGTGTGAGTGATAAGAGTCTAAAAGAGGATTTTCTTCTTATCCTAAAGCCAAAGGTCCATTGATTTGCAAATACTTTCAAATCCATAATAAGTTTTTCATTCTCTATTATCATTTTCTCAATGTTACAGATACAATTAAGCTTGTGATGAAGATTCATTATGAGATATTTGTACGGATCCACTTCTTCCAAGTTGTTATTGTCATACATAAAATTAGCTTAAATGATTCTTTTGGATTTGATTATCATAGTCTTTGTTTTATTAGTGTTAATAGGCATACATGTCTTGAAGCAAAAATGCTTGAGAATGTTTAGTTATTTGTCACGATCATAGGGACTCCTTACCATAAGAACAATATCATTAACATAAAAAAAAGATGACACATATTCCGATTAGAGGTGTGTCAACACATCTTGCTTATTACAAGCAACCCTTTAACTTGTTGATGTATATGTCAAAAAGAATAAGAGATAAGAAATAGCCTTACTTAAATCCTATATTACAATTAATCTCTTTTAACCAATCCTTTATATTATTAAATTTGATAATAACATTTTCATATACATTTTTATTACAATAATTATCAAATCTCTCTACATATAAATAAAAATTATTAATATTCATTAAAACAAATTTTAAGTTATCAATCTAAAACAATTTAAGAACTTATATAGCTACATCCATTCATTTAAATAAAAATAAAAGCAAGAACAACTATATTTCAAACAATTACACATAGCTGACATCATAACATATGTGAATTAAACATATACATATATTCAAATATAACATTCTTGTAGAACCACACAATCCATTCTCGTTTATGGCATGGGTACAGTGCATCAGAAAGTAATGTAGCAACAATGTCTTTCAAACTCTTATCATATGATTATTTCTATTTTATTCTAGGACAATGATAAATTTAATTTTAAATGCTATAATCATACCCTAGGTGGACATCACAAATTCCAAGTGCAATCCCTTTTCATGGATATCACCATTGTACTTAAATCTTTTAATAATCAAACAAGTGGGTAGAGCACTAATGTTTAATGTTTTTATTTATGCGAAAGATAATTTATTTTTCTAACAGTTTTAAAGGGATATTGTAGCTTCCCTATCTCTTACACTAAAGCTCATCCTTTGTGCCCTCATACTACTTTTATGCTTATTTTTGTCCTATTCTTTATGACTTGTCTTGTCTATGTAATCATGAAGGGTTTCATTATTTGATGTCTCAAAATACTTTTGAGAAATGGACTATTCCTCCAAACAAAATTTTATGCTCTATGGTTGTGACCTTTTATTTTCCATGCTATATGATAATCATTTGTACAATGAACCAGCTTCTCACATTTACAAAATGTAATATAAAATTATTTCACATAAAGTATAAAATAAAATTATTTCATATTAAGTCTCTCCGAGCTAGATTACCTTTGGTATCTATCCAGTAATGATCCACCACAACTCTAAAGCCTACTTTCTATAACCAACCATGTGATTTTTTTTTCAAGTGATGATGAGGGTCACTTGGTGGGGAATATCCTAAAGTATTATTTGGATAACTGTTAAGACTTTATTTTCAATAACTCTACAATTATAAAGTCTAATTAAAGTGATAATTGTTTAATATTAAATTTATAAATTTATAAATAAAAATAACTTATCATACCAAATCCATCTATATTGACTAATTCTTTAGAAGTTGAATCCAAGATGTACATATCTAATGATTACTTTTCACTTAGTCTAAGAGTGTCACACTATATAAAGTGTGAAAAGATTGTTTCCCCTTTATGAGATTCCTTATAGTTGAGTCACTAACATCAATGTTCCTACTTTTACAACTTAAAAGGGGGAAGCAACACAATCCCTTTATCATTCGAACCTGATTTCACAATTCATTGGTCTAACTTAAAAAGACCAAATTCAAATGAATTGATTAAATAATTGTTTTTACTTTACAATTTTATTGTTATATAAAATTAAGAAATCAATTAAAAAATATAAATTAAGAATTAATTATTTAGTTAGATAATTATTATTTTAAATTTATATTATTTTTTATTATTTTTTATAAAAATTCAATATATTTAAAAATTACTAAATTACTCAATATATTAATAATCTTTTTTTAAATCTTGCATATACACTGGCATCTACAGAATGTAATTTCCTCTTTTTAATGAAATTACTATTTTTCTTTGTAGGAAAAAAAAATCATTTTTTAAATCACTCAAGCTAAATTTAATTAACATCTAAAAAAATTGTTTCCGGACAATTTAATCAGTTAATGTAAAAAATGTGAAATTGTTGAAACTCTAAACATTCACATTTAAGTCTCCCTTTTAGCTCCCTTTTATAACTAAAACTATGAAGAAAAAAACAAATCATAACCTCCAAAAATTTACACATAATTAAAAAACATCACAAACAATTAAATTATAAATAAAATATTTATTAATTAAAATTTATATAAATTATTAAATAAAATAATATACAGTTATATTTTATTAAATATTAAATATATCTTTTCAACCAAGCTTCAATCTCATAACTCTTTTCTATAACCGTTAGTATTAATCAATATTACAACCGTTCTTATTATGACCGTTATGTCTTTTGATCTATATTTTTTTTTTCTCGGTAAAATTAATCTATTATTTACAGAAACAGGATACAATTACATTCTTGCTGTCATAAAGACCCACCTGCCTGGAGAATTTAGCAGCGTATAGCAGCAACATACTCAGTTTAGGACAAAACAGGCATTCATCTACCCAAAAAATGTTCCCTCACAGGGGAGTTCCAAAATCACAGAGCACCGACCTGGACACAGTAACCCTTAGAACACTGACCTGGACGCAGAGCGTCGACCTGGACACAGTAACCCTTTGAACACCGACACCATGACACAATTACCCCTAAACACCAAGACGCACTGGCACCTGGACTTGTTGACACAAAGACATATTGACAAAATTTCTTCAAAACGAGCCACATAACCTGGAGCACAGACACAACTAGTCTTCCGGAACCTCCTCCACGATCCTACACCAGCCATACTCCTCCGCTTCCTACTTTGGAACCTCCTCTGCAGCCTCCATGACAGGCTCTTTTCTAGCATCTGCCTTCTGGCTAACAGGTTCATCCAAATCCTTCATTGGAATAGCAGAGGGCATTTCCATGGCTCTCCTGGATTCAGCAGGTGGAGAATTCTCCCTTCGTGCATTGGACTCGCCCTCTTCCTGGGCTTCCTCGATGAAGAGCATAGAGACATGTGCGTTGATTCTGGGGCGGTTCAGGGAGGCATTGAAGGTGAAAACAGCAGAACTGAAGGATGGCGAGGAAGAGGTCCCCGAAGGATAGGATGGCAAGAATTAGTTTGGCCTAAGAGCCGTAAACGAACAGTGGCAATGGCAATGGAGGGATGTGTCCTTTGTAGCAGAAGGGCGTGAAGACCCGCCACGGGACGAGCCGCGCCGACTGAGCATTCTTTGCCGTGGGCGAACCATGGTTGCAGGGGAGTGCAGGGCCAAGTTGGGGCTTGAGCGACACAGAAAATGAATTGCCGACAGAGGATGGTATGCAGCAGACTGAGGAGGGTTCAATGAGACGGAGATGAGCCCAGCATAAAGACGGAGGCCAGGAGCAATCCAGGAGGCCAGGGAGCGGAGGTGGCCTGAGAGTTCAGACCCAACTTCCAGCTCCACAGCAACAGTGAGACCTCAACCCAAGCCTGAATTAGCATGGCGAAATCTTTGCTTCTTCCCTTAATATTACAAATGCCTCTACCTCGAAGCCCACCCGCAATTACTGTGGCCACCATAAGAGCCGAGACGCTGAACCCTGTGTTGCAGTCGATGGTGGTGGAGCGTAAATGCTCCTGTCTTTTGATCTATATTAATTGTAACGTACAAAATCAAATAATGCAAACTATGTTTACCATATTGATTATACGGTTTACATATTTTAAGTAACTTACTATTTGACTAAGTATATAAATATAGAAACTTAAAGAGTTTTGTTTCAAAAAAAATCTAACATATACAACATGGTGAAAAGCCAATGTCCAGCATCAAAAGTAGAAGCAGCTTATGTAAAAAGATAATTCCCGTTTTCTAGAAAATGTTGTTGGCATAACTTGAATATATTATCTCTCCATATTAATCTTTTGTGGCTCACCTTTGATAGGGCATCTTAAATACAATTTTGTTTAGGGCATATGCAAAATTAAAAAGCTCGATTAACCTCCAAATTCTTGTTTTTCCAAAGAATATAAAGTTAATAACATTAGGATTTAAATAGTTATTTGATGAAATATTATATATGAAATTTTATTTTAAAAAATGATATGATAAAAATTAAAATCTTACCAATATCATCTTCGTCTTTAAAATGGGGTAATATCTCTAATATATTTTTACCCAAAAGATATATATAAGAAGTAGTGAATATTTGGTTTTGTTATTGCATTATAAATGGTGATATTTAATATATAATTTAGTATAAATAAATGTGTAATATAATAAAATCTATACTATAAAAGAGATTTGTTATAAATAAAATGTGTAATGTAATAAAAGATATTCCAGTAAAAAATAGTTAATGTTCATGAGAAGAGGAAGCGAAGGGGTTGTCCATTTTCCCCTTTTTATCATAATGTCACTATAGGTAATGTAGGCATGAGCTTGATAAATGGAGGTAATAGTGGAATTCAGCCAAGTGAAATATTATGAGAGAGTAGTCGAACCAAAATGCACCATAGCAAAATTGTTGCCAAGAGTGACTTGGTAACCATGCAAATCCAACTTATGTATTCCTAAGGAAGTAATGGATCTCAAATTTGAGTTCAAATTCAACAAAAACGGCATGTACATCTAGTACATGAAAGATCGTGACCTTATTGGAATGTTCTTGGGGTTTTGGATAATAAAAAAGGTTCTCATCACTTGGATAAAAAATAATGGAAGACAAAGGGACAAATCAACTTGGAACTCAAGGACAAAGGCTTTTTATAGTCATTTTTACCAATCTAATCGCATGCATAAATTTGATGGTGGCCGATATTTCTTCAACTTCATAGGGATTTACCTTCGCTTTTGGGTAGAAACATTTAGCCTAGATAGAGAAACCTTCACGGCTGCCCCAATCTAGATATGTTTATTCTCTCTACCCCATTAATTTTAGGAAGAAACCTTCAAAGGTAGAGATTTATTATGTCAAGACTTTGGGAGTAAATATAAGGGGTAGATAAATATTACTTGACTCTCCCAACTTCCATTGATTTATACCATCACGACGAGCTATGGAAACAACCATTAGACTATGAGAATATTCCTTTTAGGTGTTGAAGGTGTCATGAATATGGAAACCTCTTCGGGTATTGTCCCCTAGTTCAATTGAATCTACCTCAAAACTGGATCCTAGAGGAAGACAAACAAGGTTTCATCCAACCATCTACCAGAAGGAAACACCCAAGATCCCAAACCATAGGATATTGAACAAGGGTTTTAACCCAAAACATCTTTGAAGCCCTTTCTAATAATGTTATAGAAGATGAAGGTCAACTAATATAAAAATAAATGGGTGACCCATCTAAAACACTCACTAAGAAACCTAAAGAAGATATAGCTAAGGACCCACAATTTCAAATCAATTGGCACCAAATCATGCACTATGAAATGAGATCATAATATCAAATGTCTCTCAACCAGACTCGAGAATGGATGGTGTCGAAGAAATGGATCTGGACTCACTCAATTTATGGAAAATTGCAATTGAATGAAAAGGGAAGGATTTATCAATCATCCCAAAGCACCAAATTCAAGTCCTGAAAAAAGAAATACTCAAGGAAAAATTTCATCCAACCTCCATGGGAGAGGGTTCTCCCTCCTCAAGTTTTGGAATTAATTTGCAGAACCCTAAAGAAACTCCCAAGCTAATTAAGGAAGACATACATAGAGGTCATCATAAAAATAAGCATAGCTTATAAGAATTGCGAGAAACGCTAATAAATTTTGGTAGAATCATATTGATGATGAAGGAATTTTCCTCCACCAATGCTCCTTCTCAATGAAAATTTCATCATGGGACATATGAGGCTTTAATTAAAAGGGAAGATAGAGACTCCTCAAAATTATATTAGGGAGGATCAAACAACAATTGTTATGATCCAAGAAATGAAATGCAATAGTGAAAGATTGACATCCATCATCACACGATTTTGGGCGGGTGCTCAAAGTAAGGCCATAGATGCTAATGGTAAAGTGGTGAAATTAGAAATCATATAGAACCTAAAGGAGGTGTAACTCATGGATTTTTTGGTAACCCCAAGAATATTAACAACTTGCTTCAGACACATGGTTTCGTCGGTGGAGGGATTTGTATCCACTATATATGTCCGGCACATATCTGAAGAAAGATAAGGACTTTTAAGCATGCTACATGGTCTTTGCTAGCTGATGGAAGATCTTCATTGGATAGTTAGAGAGGATTTTAATTTAATCAACTCCCTAGATGAAAAATGTGGCAGCATAAGTAAGCTAGATCAAGATGTAGAGGAGCAATTCAAAGAGGTAATGTAAATTTTAAATTTGGTGGGTATGGAAACAATCAATGAAATTTTACATGGAACAATAGGAGAGGAGGGACCCATCAAATGGTGTCCTAAATTGATCTCACTTGGTATCTAAAACTCTATTAGAAAAATATTTCTTTATAGAAGCCTCCATTCTCCCATGTAGGGGATCAAATCATTGACTGATTTGTCTAAGCATTGACAACAATGCTTGTCCAGGGAACAAGTACTTGTTCAAATTTGAAATTTTCTAGCTACAAGATCCTAATTTTTTTGAAAAATATAATGAGTGGTGGACCTCAGAACCACCAATTACAGGCTCAACGAAGAGATTTTTTCAACAAAATATCAAGAGACTGAAATCTTGTATCAAATTTTGGAACAAAAAAAAATTGGAGATATCTTCCAAGAAAAAAGGTTGTTAGACGACCAAATGGTCAATATAAAACAACAAATAATAATAAAGGGAAAGATATAGGCTCATGCATTAGAAGAAGAGGCTCTTATCAACTAGCTAGAGGAAAGGAGGAAGTGGGAAAAAATACTTTGGAGATAAAAATTAACAATCTCACAGTTAAAGGAAGGGAAAAAAATACCAAGGTTTTTCACAAATCCATGATAAACCATCACATTAGAAACACAATCTTCTCTCGAGCGAGCTCTGAGGGTACCAGGTTTCTTGAACAAAAAGATATTGAAGGTGAACTAGTAATATTTTTCAAATCACCCTTATCATAGCCTTAAATAGATGGGACCAAGGCCATTAGTTCTCTTACCCAAAATATCCAAGCCCTAGATGTCAAAGAACAAAATGAAGCCTTAGAGCCGTCATTAGTATGGAGTGTGGAAACCAAAATAATATTAAGAAGGGGTGGGGGGGTCAATCAGTATTATATCAATTTTAACAACATGAAATAGATTCAATAATATAAAAATGCATAATTCACATAAAGCATTGAACACCAGATGTTTACATGGAAACCCATATAGGAGAAAGCGACAAATTTTCTTTTAATTTTAATTTAAATGCAACCACCAACTTCATTTTGCATTATATTATGTAGGACCAACCTATAGGAAGCACCAACCCCCTTTTCTTTACAAAAACACACTTGCTGAGAGCACCAACTCCAACCTTTTTACAGGCACCAACCCCCTAATATTTACAAGCACCAACCTGAAGGAGGTTCTAATCCCTTGATTTGCAAGAACAAACTTGCTATAGCCCCTCAAATCCCTCATTCATACATTTTCATACTAATATTTATGGAACCTTTGTCATAAAATCACACATATACAAAACTTTATTTTGAAATCATCTTTTCTATCTTACACAACAACTCCAGATCTCGGATATTGTTAAATTTCAACCTTTGTTTAGTTTTATTCAAAAATTCGTGTCTCATATTTATAACAATTGGCTTATATATTATTCAAATCCTTGTTTTTTCTTTTATGCAGTAGCTCCAGATCTCAACACAACGTACTTATGCCTGCTCTTACTCCAATCACTTAGATTTGGCACTTAGTTCCTTTTTAATTACAACAATGCAACTCTCTTCCGTTATTCCTCACTAAATATATTGTTCTATATGACCATATCAATCTCATACAATGATTTCCATGGGAACTACGCTTCTCACCTCATTTTATTTCTATTTATAGACATTAATCTCTTAAATTTGTCACATGAAGACTTCATCTATTTGTGCCCTTAAACAAATTTGGTGCCCAAAAACACCAAATTTCTATCTCAACACTTCGATTTCTAAGCCCCTTGACTCATATGACTAAGGGCTAGAAGTGACAGCTTAAGCTCAAAGGTGCTTAGCTTAACGACCTATGAAATCTGATCAAACCACATTATCATCATTTTTCCTAATAAATCCAGCATCTAAACCATTCCAATTGCACTAGGTAGCACACTTGTAGCTAGACACAATATGAGCTCAGATGCTTGTGTATCTAAATTAGTCCAGGGATATAGTATCCAACCCCCATTTCTAAACTTCACTTTGCCACACACCTAGACTTCTCAAAGCCCAAATAGGCCTTGAAACCTTGATGCTTTGATGCAGTGTCCACTACTTCGAAATTTGTGTTGATGGGTGTGTTTGGAGTCCAAGAATTGTTTTAAGTGTTTGACCTTATATGCCTCGAATGGTCAAATGGAAAAATGTTCATTTGGGGATGGAACCTTAACACTAGATGGAACCATGATTTTTTTGCCTTTAATTGAATCCATATCTGGGTCACTCGTTAGCAGCTTAGCTTGTTACATGTCCATAGGCTCAAATACCTATATACTTTCTCTTTACGGAACCACAACATTCTCTAAGCCGCATCACTACCACTATGTCACTCCCACATGTCTTCACTTGTGTTTCCATGTCATATTGGGGTCCACCTATTATTTGGTGCGGGGAAATATGAATTTGGGCCATTTCTTCAATGTTTCCTTGTTGCACTCCTGAATGCCTAAATGCCTAGATCCCTTGGTGCATCCCAGATGGGTTCAGATGCTCAGATGAATCTAGATAAAATGACATATGCTAATTTCACATGTGTTTCTTGACCCCCAGATGGTTGGATACTGTCCAAATAGGGCAGAGCCTTGTCTCATATGGAACCATAAAGGTATTACTTGACTTAAAATTAATGTTTCTTCTTCTTCTTTGGGAGTTAGACTAAATTCCATATACCATTTGAAAGGTCTCTAAAAGAGTTTTCTAAACAAAAAAGTTTCATGCTCATTTGAACAAGATAACAGTAGGAAAAATCTTGCAAAGGTAGGCTACTTAATCTGACTTCATCTATGATGGTAAGCTAGAAAACCTACACTTAGTAATGGAACAAAGACATAATTGACATCTTAATCTTAGGAAACTACTAATACACCAAACAAGCTCCCCCTAAACTTGACATCAATGGAAACAAACTACAAATACACTCAACCATATTCCCCTTTGGAATTGATGGAAACAACACTAGACATTGCTAGTTATTAATGGCTTTGGGCTTAACTCCTATTGTCAAGTTATTGAAGCTAACATTTGATCCAATGTCTTATCACTCTACCCCTTTGACATCAATGGAAAAGAGTGCTTTTTAATACCAATTGGTTACAAGGGTCTAAAACTAATTGATGAAGTTGTACGATGGCCCAAAATCTACTAACTATGATTTGTTTCCAATGCTACAAGGGCTCTAAACATTGATACCAAATCTTCTGTTGTTGTACGAATTGAGTAAGTTGTATTTTTGTTGTTGTACCACTATACCAATAGAATAAAACACCACATGCTATTCTAAATGAAAAAATTCTCCCTTGCTCTTATATAATAGGTTGTTGATGTTAATGACTACTAGAACTAATTGTTTTAGCCACTTATACAAATTGAAATGAGATATATAGTATAAGGCAAACAAACTTTGAATGATACCAATTAAATGAGATAAAATATATAAGGTAAGAAAACTTTCCATTTTGTTATCTTTTGTGGGAAAATAACTCCCACTTAATAGGTGCTACTATTGTTAATCTTATAGTTTCCCCACGAGCTTATTTTATTGCCTTATCTTTGGCCTCCTGGCATACAACTATACCTGACAAAATTGAAAATTTTCTTTGTTTCCCTCTATCCTAAAATAATTTATTGAATAAATGAGGGAGATACCACTCCCAACTTCTACCTTAAGTATTCAAAGGGTTATCTGGTAAGAGACTTGTTGAATATATCAGTTATTTGTTCCTTGGATGCTATATATTCGAACTTCAGAGTTTGATCAACCACCTTCTTTAAGAAAGTGATACTTTATGGGTATAAGTTGGTTTTTCAGTGTAGAAAATTCTTGGATATACTTATAGCACGTGTGTTATCACATACAATTAGAATCGGTTCATCATACGTTACCTTCATGTCTTGCATTGCCTATTTCATCCAAACAATATGCAACAACTGCTATGTACTTAGCTTCAACTATGGATAGTGAGATGGATGTATGGGTTTTGCTTAACCATGCCACCAAAAAATTTCCTAGAAATAAATCATCACCACTTTTGGTCTTTCTATCATCTACACTACCATCTCAATCAATATCTATGTATCCATTAAAGGAAAAATTTTGACCCTTGGGATACCATGGACTAAAGTCCATTATGTCTTTTAGATATTTGAAAATTCTTTTTGCAACTAATAGGTGAATCTATTTAAGGGTTGATTGATACCTTTCTACTAAACCAACAATTTACATTATGTATGACCTTGAAGTAGTTAAGTACAATAGGTAGCCAATCATTGATCTAAACGTGGTTTGATTGGCTTCAAGTGATTCATCATCTTTTCCTAGATTGCATCCAGTTACCATAAGAGTGCCAACAGGTGAACAAGGCTTCCATTCCAAATTTCTCTAACATCTCCATGAGGTATTTTCCTTAAGAGATAAGCATTCCTCTTGTTGATTGTGTAATCTACAAACCAAGGAAAAATGATAGTTCTGATAGCATTGACATTTCAAACTCAATTTCCATTTCAGCTACAAATTTTTGACTTAATACATATGCATCACTTCCACAAATTATGTCATCAACATAAACTATAATGACTAAAAGTTTTTCATTTTCATATTTGATATACAAATTACTATTGGTTGTCCCTTTTTGAAGCCTTACTAGTAGGTATTTTTCTAATTTGGAATATCATCCCTTTGTTGCATGATTTAGTCCATACAATACCTTTTCTAATCCACACACATCATCTAGTTGTTTGACAACTAGTACCCTTCAGGATATTCTATATATATTTCCTCCTCAAGTTCTCCATTTAGAAAAGATAATTTCACATTCATTTGATAAAATTTGAATTTATTGTGACAGGAAAATGTTAAAAACATTCTTATTGCCTCTAATATTGCTACAGGGGAAAAAAATTCTTCAAATTCTGCTGAAAATGCAACAAGAAATTCCTAATTTAATTTTGCCTTGATTAAATTAGGAGAAATTTCAATTTCAATTTCAGCAGAATACTTGGAGGTAGTTAACTGAGGTGACATGGGTCTTGTCACTCAGTTAAATTCGTAAATTCAAGTTGTAGACACTTGAGTTTAGTTCTACATGATCGATTTCTAATTTGTAGCATTCTATTTCAGTTAATTTGAGTTATTGACATTGTAAGTAGTTCTCAATGTCAGTAGAACTAGTGGAGGTCTAGTTAAGGGTGTGTAACTTTTTTCACACTGCATGATCATTCAGTTAACTAATCAATCAACTGAAAATAATTGTTGCATGCAGATAATTCAAGTTACCCAGTTGAGATTGGAGTTCAAGGGAAATGTACTATTAGTTGTAGAATTTTCCAAGTTGTACATATGGTGCATGTAGTCAAACAAGGGCCTAAAGGAATTGTGCAATTCTCAATGAGTAATTTTCATAATTAATAGAGGGTAATTCCTCATCAAACAATGCAAGGAAATAGGAGCTTGGCAGACATGAAAATTGGCTAATTATTGGCCATAGTCAGTCTGTGAGGCAATGAGATAGGTTATACTAGTGTATGGGTTTCTCAGGCTTGAGAAAGCATTGTATTTCTTATTTATTCTTTGATTAATGTAATACAGATAGTAAGGGGTTTTGAGCAGTTTCTTTCCACTAGATAAATATTTTTGTATATGTGTTGAATCTTGATGCATGTTAATGATTTCTATTCTCGATAGTGAATTTCTTTCTGAAGATGAGTAGAGTAGCTTCAAGCCTTGTGATCTAGTAAATTTCATGAGAATTTTTTAATCTACACATTAATTTATACATGGCATCAGATCTAAATTCATAGTAGAAAAGATATTTCGAAGTTTTCATTGCAATAGGTTCAAATTTGAAGATCAGTGTTAAAGGTTTTATCTAGGACTAAGAAGATGGATTGGACTCGGGCTTGAGTATCGATTGGAAGGAACCAAACATTTTATGGCATGGAAGTTCTGAATTGAGTCAGTATTGTATGATAATGGGCTGCTAGAATACATCAAGACAGATGTAGCAAAACCGCTAGTATTCAATGCCAAGGATTTTTCTCAGTGGAATAAGGACATGGCTAAAGTGATGAGGATCATATTGGAGGGAGTTCAGGGTCATATTCTCTCGAATATCCATAAGAAAGAGACTCCATTCATGATGTGTAAAACACTGACAGAGTTGTTTGAGAACAATAGTGACCACAGGAAGCTCACACTCAAGGAAAAGCTTCAAAGTATTAAGATGCAAAAGATGAAATGATTTTGCAGTACCTGATCATGTTTACACAGTGTCGTGATGAACTTAGTGGGGTCAGTGTTACTGCCTGTGAAGAAGATTTGGTAGTTCTAGCCCTCTTGGGCCTTCCCAAGAGCTGGCATAGTTATCAAGATTTAGTAAATGGTAGAGATAAACTACCAAGCTAGGAGTGGTTATGGTTTGATCTAGTGCAGGAAGAAATAAGGTAGAGCAACAAAAATGAGACTTCATCCAAGGGTGAGGATGAAGAGAAATGTGCCTTTGATGGAAAGGAAAAGGAAGGGAAAGGGAATAAATCCCAATCCAAAGCATAATCTGGTCAAGGGGGCAAGAAGAAAGACTTGTACAAGATAAAGTGCTTTCACTCTCATGAACTGGGACACTATGCCATGAAATTCCCACATAAGAAGGCAAGAAATAAGACCGTAGGATGAGCAGAAAGTGAAGCCTTTCCTTCAAATTTCAAACTTCATTTTACCCTCATTTCATGCATGGCAAGCACGATGATGGGTAGTGTGTGGTATCTTGACATCGGTGCCTCATTCCACATGACATGCAACAAAGGATTTTTTAGTGACTTGGAAGAGAAGGATATCTAGATGCACATCGATATGGGAGATGATGGAAGGTATAGTGCGATCAACATTGGTATAATTAATTTTAAGAGGGATTTTGGCTCCCCTCTCAGACTAAAGGATGTGATGTATGTACCAATTCTGAAGAAGATTCTAGTTTTTGTCACGATGTTGGAAGACTGTGGCTATTATGTGATATTCAACAAATGGAAGGCTTTCTTGATACATATCACCACGAGACAGGCGAAGCAGATCGAGGTTCGATTGAAGAACCTCTACAAATTAGATGTGGAAGACTGTGTAGCATTGCTCACAAAAGAAGAGAAGGAGCAGAGCCAAGATGTCAATGAATTATGGCATAGAATACTTGGTGATTTCAATCATGGAACTTTGAAGATCATGCAAAAAATTCCTATAGGCCTCCCCAATGGAGCACTACAATAGCAGGATACATGCAAAGAGTGTACATTGGGTAAGTACACAAATTCCACCTTCAATTATAGTGACAACATGGTGCATGCAATCCTTGAAAGGATCCACTCTGAAGTATGTGGACCTTCCTCGACAGACTTCACTTCCAAGAACAGGTATTATGTTATATTTGTAGATGATTTCTCATGGAAGTGTTAGATTTACTTCATGCAAAAGAAAGACCATACATTATCCAAATTTGTTAAGTTTAAATCACTTGTTGAGAAAGAGATTGGAAGGAAAGTGAAGGCTCCCAAGAGTGATAATGGTGGTGAGTACCTATCAAATGAGTTTAACTTTTTTTTTCCAAAAGAAGGCATTTAATGGGAGTTGACAACACCTCATAACCCACAACAAAATTGGGTGGCTGAGAGGAAGAACAAAATTATTGTGGGAGAAGCATGAATGATGTTGCATGATCAAATCCTACCTCTACACTTGTGGGCTGAAGCATGCAACACAACCGTTTATTTGCAGAAGAGGAGTCCTCATGGGATTTTTGGCATGAGTAAACTACAGGAATATTTTTCAAGGAAGAAAACAGATGTGTCACACTTCAAGATCTTTGGATCATCAGTTTAGTGCCATGTTTCTAAGGAAGGAAGGAAAAATCTAGAGTTGACAGTAGAGTTGGGCATATTCGTGGGGTACATAGATACACCTCACAACTAGCAGGTGTACTTTCCATCCCTGAGGATGGGAGTGGTCATAAAGGATGTGAATTTTGATGAGGAGAAGGAAATGAGGTGTTATATTGAGAGGGAGCTTCAATTGTAGCCTAATGAGGACCTTTTGGTCGCAAAGGAAGAAACTCAAGAAGTTGTGGAGAAACCACAAGTAGAGGATGAGAGAGTGGAGAAATACACTCAAGCAAAGACATGTATAGTAGGAAGGAAGCAGACCAGGGAAAATGAAATATTATTGTAAGATGCAAGAGAGAATGTGGGAGCACCCACATCATAGTGGAAATAGATGATTTCACCAGATCAATACACTACCTACATGGCTCTGATGAGTGAGCTAGTTGAGACAGAACCATACTCATTCAAGGAAGCAGTGAAGCAATCAATATGGGTTGATTCTATGGTAGAGGAATATAATTCCATTTTTAGAAACAGTGTTTAGGAATTGGTCCCTAGACCAACAAACAAATTAGTGTTTGTTTCAAGATGGGTTTACACGGTAAACCATACAACATACGGGAGCATAAAGGAACACAAGGCCATATTTGTGGCCAAGGGGTTCTCTTAGGTGGAGGTAATTGTCTATGAGGAGAAATTTTCTCTAGTATCAAGGTACTCATCCATTAGGTCAGCTCCAACACTTTGAGTGAAGATGGGGTGGAAGATACACCAAATGGACGTAAATACAACATTAATCAATGGATTTATTGAGGGGGTGGTGTATATTGAGTAGTTGGAGGGGTTTGATACTTTTGATAGAGAGTCGCATGTGTGCAAACTCAAGTGAGTGTTGTATGGACTCAAGCAAGCACTCGGTGCTTGGTATACCAAGATCGACAACTATCTCACCAGTTTAGGCTTCAACAAAAGTGAAGCAGATGCAAACCTTTATCACATTGTGGTAGAAGGTAAATTTTTTATTATTGTGTTATATGTTGATGAATTAATCCTTATTGGTGATGTGAAGCTGATTAGATCTTGCAAGGTGGACCTTGCAAGAGAGCTCAAGATGAAGGACATGAGACTCATGCATTATTTTCTTGGTTTGGAAGCATGGAAAGGAGTTGGGTAATTGTTTGCTCTCAGGGAAAGTATTCCAATGATATACTAAATAAGTTCCACATGGAGAGTAGGAAACCCATGGACACTCCTCTAACATGTAACGAGATGAAAGAGGATGCCACTTTAGATGAGGAAGTGGAGGCTACCATTTAAAGATAGCTTGTGGGTTCACTTATGTATTTGGTGAACACACAACTAGACATGTGTTATGCAGTTAACCAACTTAGTCAAGCAATGGTTGAGGCAACCAAATTGTATTGGAAGGCAACAAATCATGTGTTGAGATACCTCAGAGGCACTTCTTAGTTTGGCATTTGATAAAAACAGAAAGATGGAGTGAAGCTTCAAGGCTTAATAGATGCAGATTGGGTGGGGATTCCATCAGACATGAAGAGAACTTTAGGAGGAATTTTCAGTGTTGGGTCATGAACATTTTCTTGGTACAACCGGAAGCAGAGATCTATGGCACTCAGCTCAGCGGAAGTAGAATACATGGTTGCAAGTCAAGAAACATATGAGGCTATATAGATGAGAAATATTCTTGTTGGGCTATTTGGTCAGAAGATGGATCCTATAGTGATTTGCTATGACAATCAGTGTTGTACCAAACTCTTTGAGAATATATTATTTCATGATCGATCCAAGCATATTGACATCTAGTATCACCATCTACGAGATTGTGTGTAAAGGTAGATTATGTTGTTGTAGTACATTCTAATAGGGGAACATGATGCAGATATTTTGACAACAGCCTTGTCAAGAGGAAAATTTCAGTTCCATAAGAGCATGATCGGGGTATTTGATAATCCCTTTCTTGATGAGAGGGAGTGTTGAAAATTCAGCAATAAATTCCTAATTTAATTTTTCCTTGATTAAATTAGGATAAATTCAAATTGTAATTTAAGTAGAATACTTGGAGGTAGTTAACTGAGGTGACATGGGTCTTGTCACTCATTAACTCAGTAAATTCGAGTTGGAGACACTTGAGTTTAGTTCTACATGTTTTATTCCTAATTTATAGCAATCTATTTTAGTTAATTTGAGTTATTGTCAGTGTAATTAGTTCTCACTGTTAGTAGAACTAGTGGAGGTCTTGTTAAGGGTGTGTAACTCTTTTCACATTGTGTGATCATCCAGTTAATTTATTAGTCAACCCAAAATAATTGTTTCATTTAGAGAATTCGAGTTACCCAGTTCAAATTGGAGTTCAAGGGTAGTGTACTATCAGTTGTAGAATTTTCCAAGTTGTACAAATGGTGCATGTAGTCAATTAGTAATTTCCCTAATTAATAGGGGGTTAATTCCTCATCAAACAACACAAGAAAATAGGAGCTTGGAAGGTAGGAAAATTGGCTAATTATTGGCCATAGTCAGCCTATGAGGTAGTGAGATAGATTATACTAGTGAAGGGGTTTCTCAGGCTTGAGCAAGCATTGCATTTCTTCTCTATTCTTCGATTAATGCAATACTGATATTAATGGGTTGTGAGCATTTTCTTTCCCCTAGATAAATATCTATGTATGTTTGTTTAATATTGATGCATGTTAATGATTTGTATTCTCGATCATGAATTTATTTCTGTAGATGAGTAAAGTAGCTTCAAGTCTTATGCTCTAGTAAATTTTGTTGGACACCTAATCCTAAAGGGTTAGCGTGGAAGCCGAATGGACAAAGCAGTCCAAGGTACCTTGGGATCTGAATCCCAACGGTCACCAAATGTACTATAAATGTATATCAATTTGTTAATAAAATTGCAATGCATGCTTTATCTTTCCTATTTTCTCTCGTTCACCATGTCTGTTTAACATGGTATCAGAGCAGGCGTATTCCTGCCTTGCACAATTAATTTGAGCCATTTGTTCATGGCCTTTCTATGTAGTTTATTTTTGCCATAAATTTCATGAATATTTTCTCATGAATATTTATTCAGCTAAATTTTAGCTGCAACCTGTTAAAATTGCTCCCTGCGCTGCTCCCCCATATAATTAGCTGCCTTCATTACCTGCGCTCAGTCTGCCACACCTGTGCTGCCCTGACATATTCTATTTGTGATTTCTGTATATGCTCAGACACCAAAACACCAAAACGTTTCACTGAAGCGTTGAGTGCCTGCCTAACCTGTAATGCTCCATTCTGGCTGCCTGTTATTCTGAATACAATAATCGACCTCTCTCTGCCTGAATGCATCTGACAAATTAGGTATCTGAATTTGTTTTTATGTAATAAATCCTATCTGCACCCTTCAGAAACTCCAACGCTGACATTTCTGTTACTCTTGACAGTCCTACACTCTGTGCATTCTCCCATGCAAATAGCACTCGGATCCTGCGTTTGCTTCGATGTTGTCCTCGTAGGTTTTTAGTGAACGTAACGGCGCTATATGGACAAAAACAAAACTGAGCCGTAGTTGGGAGCAACTATAGCGATATAGTCGTTCTGGAAATAGTTTCATTCGAAGAGATAATGCTTGCAATTGACACTTCCGTTTTTAAAGCTACTGGTAGTGATTTTCATAGTTGAATACAAGTGTGTACATTGGTTGTGAATGCATTGAACGTTCTTGTGAAAGCGGTTGAAGCAATGCATTAAATCTCTGTGTTGGGTGAACTATGTTGAAGTTTGTGTGTCCATTCAAATTCTCTATGCATTGAAGGCATTGAATCATAGATAATACGCATTGTGCTCGTAGCAGAAGTATTGGAATTCCTAGATACTCACTTAGATGAATGGATGACTCGTGACATCAACGCTCAGTGCTTTCCTGTTAATCGAGACCCATGAAAAAAATTGTCAAATGCCTTTGTCCCTGCGTGCAATGTTGAATCAAGTGATTTAAAGAAGAGATCGTTGAGAGGGCATATGAAATCCCCATAAATTGTTGTTTGTTGGCTATTATATGTTGGCTTATATGGTTACTCCTGCATTTAAGCCTGGACTATATATTAATGTTTTTTTGAAAGGTCGTACGCTGCATCGAATAGTTTTTTGAGGGTTGCATTTAACATTTTTCTGAAAACTATGTTGAATCACATATATGTGAGATGAAGAGTTGATATGATATGTGTGTTGAGCCATTTACATGTGCACTTTCCATTAAGAAAATGTTGGTTCGTTGGCTTATCTCAAGTTCGTTGGAGTAAATGGTACAGTCTGTGAGTTAATTCAATGGTGTGTAACTCCTGCAAGTCATGACTATGTGTTATACACCGTGTTCTCCCTGGTGCTATTCACTGGTTACTCCTACAATTCTATCAAGCGGTCCATTGAAGCAGTCCCTTCTTTGCGCATTGTAATATCTTCATGGTTTCCATGTCAAATGCACTAAAGGTCGTTGCTTGAAGTCGGAGTGCTATTGTCAATGAGTTTTCAGACGTGGTGAAGGCTTCCAAAGCAAGGTTACCTTACGCTCCTCTTCCTATTGGGAAAAGGATGCAATTTTGCAATATTGTTCGAGATGTTGGCCGTGTTGCTACTAACTGTACGTGCCAAGCATTCCTGTTATTTCCTGAGTGTGAATATTGCCAGAATAGCCTTTGCTTATAGTGGAAAACATTGGACTTGGAGAAACTCGACTTATTCTTGTTGTGAATGACAGAGGTCTTTATCATCTGCGTCTGAAGTATTTGGAGCAAAAGGAGTAACGTGTTACTCATTATATGACTGATATATAAATAAATATAAGTGGTCTCCTTATTTTTTGGATGTGCCTGGGATGTATATGGGCTGACTCAGTAGGAGAGTGTTCCTCTCAATGGTGTTCTTAATCGTACTGGAGGCTGCTGTAATGCCACTTCTGGACAGCGAACCATTCTAAAAACCAAATCTGGCTTATTTTGTTGGTGTATAAAGGCTGCTGCTCTCAAAAATATTGCTGAACTGAACGTGCCTTGCTGGAGAAAGAACCAGAAGAGTCGAGTTCATCATTATTTACTGAAGACCGAATTATTGCTGAGACCGACTGCATTTGTGGGAGACCGAGTTCATTATTGAGGTCGAATTCATTTTACTGGAGCCTAGATATCATTGCAGAGGTCGAGACCTTGTCCTCATTGGGTAGAATATTGTTATGGTCTTGAAGGCCTAATTTGTCGTAACCAAGGACCCATGAGTTGCTAGGTTAATTATCATTTTTTACAGAGAAGAATTCCATGTTGTAAACGCTGCCTTGTATGACAATTCCTCGAAGATGTGCGAAAGTTGCAAAAACTTCAAGCTAGGTCTCGATTTTCTGCTGCTGCTGAAACTAAGAATGCTCCTGCCGAAAAGAATAGAAGAAAACAAACTCAGACAGATGTGAATGAAGGGGACAGTAAGCTTGAGTTATCGGCATCTTCAAGGGAGGACAAGAAAGGAAATACAGCGAAACAGAGAAGGAAGGATAAGGGCAGAAAGAAAAGTGAGAAAAATGTCAATACCAATTTGTAGCTGAAGATATCATCACTTCTCTGATTATATTGGTCTGAAATGGATAGAATAGATGATGTATTGAAACTACTGAATAATTTAATGTTGTCCACTGTTGATGAGATGGTTAAGATCAACAAAACCTCTCTTTCCAATATCAAAATTTGTCTCCAAAATGCACATGAGAATATTGAGCTTTTGCAGCTTGAGACAAAGCTGCAGCAAGAAGAACTACAGCAATGGAGTCATCTTTCTGAACCTGTTTCTGTTCAGAAGATTGAAACAGACTCCCATAAGCAGCATGTTAATAATGTTCCTGTTCATTTAAATAAAGCAACAGTTTTACATGCAGATGCAGAAGTTCAGTCTGCACTTCCCAAGCCCATCATCAGACCTTGGGAACAGCTTGTCCACAACAAGCACAGAACTGGTCTTGGATATGACAAGGACTTGTCCTTTCATATTCCAGACTACTCAAAACCCATTCAGTTTCAGACTGCTGGTTTCATTTATGACAGTTCACCTGCTCCTCATGACAGTTCAGCTACAGCTGTTCCAGACTCTGCTCCTCTTCCACAATAGCAACAACAACAACAGATTGTGAAATTCCAACACTGTGATCGAGTGTGCCATCTGAAAGATCACTGTTTTGATCTTCATCCATGTAAGCACTGCCATAAAACCAGCCATTCTTCACACAGATGCTTCAGCAACAAACGTCCTGCAAGAACAAAGATTCATCTTGGATGGATCGCTTCTTGGCAATGGGCATCAAAAGCCAAGAAGATATTCCAGACACATGTCAGAACCTGTTCCAGAATATTGAACATTCTTGCAGTTGAGTTTTCACCATCTTCTCACCTTGTATCTGACAGGGGGGGAAATGATGGTCATCTACAAGCTTCAAAGCCACATCAAGCGAGCCTGAGCCACAACCTGCCACACCAGTTTCAGAGTTGTAGCCAGAGACAAAGATGCCTGAACATGCATTCAGTTGACGATGTGGGACACTTCCTCTAGCAGAAGACTTACAACTTCTTGCCAGTTTTGGAAGAGTTCCGGAGACAAAATTGAGAAAACTTCCTCTAGCAGAAGACTTACAGCTTCTTGCCAGTTTTGGAAGAGTTCTAGGAATTACATAAGCATTCCAGAGTTGTTGGTCATCCTTAAACCATCATAGGTTGAGACTTCCCTTTTACAGGTTGAAGTTTTACCTTTTATGAGGGGTGAGGCCTCCCTTTTATGGTTGAAGGTTTCCCTCTTTAAAACAATAGGATCACTTCCTCTAGCAAAAGACTTAAGCTTCTTGCCAGTTTTGGAAGAGTTCCGGGAACTGCACTAAGTGTTCCAGTGTTGGTGGCCATCCTTAAAGCACCACCCTTTTTTATCAACATTTCATAGAGCACATTCAGCCTAGTGCTGCCATGCATATTTACACATTTTGTATTACAGCTCTTTTCTTGGACTCATACATAACCCTTCGGATTAAGGGGCGGAATGTTGGACACCTAATCCTAAAGGGTTAGCGTGGAAGCCGAATGAACAAAGCAGTCCAAGGGACCTTGGGATGTGAATCCCAACGGTCACCATATTGTACTATAAATGTACATCTTTTGTGAATAAAAATGGTACTGAATGATTTATCTTTCCTATGGTTTTCCTATTTGTTCTCCCTGACCATGTCTGTTTAACATCTTTAACTCTATGATAAACTAACTTGTAATTTTGAGGCCACATTTTTAGGTGTTGTTTTGAGTTGAACTAGGAGAGTATATTTGTATAATATATAACTTAATGCTTTTGGACTTGTCTTCAATGTTTTTTTTACTTTAAAAGATGATTGTTGAATTTCTATTGTTGCATTTATTTTTCTTAAATCATATCATTGGTTGTTCAATACCTCATTAAATACTTGAAGGCTGCCAGTCCTAGATACCTCTATGCAACAACTATGTCTCCCTCTACTATTGAAAATGCAACAAAAAAATACTAATTTAATTTTGTCCTTGAATTAAATTGTAATTCTAATCCTCATAGCAACTTGTAATAGTTAACTAAGTTAATTTGACTTAGTTAGCTCAGTTAATTCAAGTTGGGAGTCTATCTAGAGTCATGTAGAGTGATTCCTTTGAAGGAGATGCAATAGTGGGGTGTAACCAACACTGTTATGAAACCAGCTCACAAAAAGATAGAAAAGAGAGATCCATGCCTTAGAATTCAGCCTCTTCGAGGGGGCAACCTCCTTTACATTACATAAATGAACAATTCTTCGATGATACAAATGAAAAGACCTCCTTTCTATCTATAGGAGTCTAAGGGGTCATAACATAACCAGAGCCGACATAACAATAATAATGTAAGGGCACAATAATAATAATAGTGGGCTTCTATGGGGCACAATAGTAACAATATGGGCACTACATGGGTACATCAATATAATAAGTGG
>APFE030304457.1:0-14388 GCA_000404065.3 Pinus taeda | reverse complement strand
ATATTTAAAGAAAATTATGTCAGCGTCCATCATCGATCACTGACTAACGGATGCGATGCCAGACATGTCGAGGCTCGATTCTCAACAAAATAACACGGAGTTGTAGGAGTAGATGATTGGGGTGAGCACGTTGCGAGGCCATATTAAGTATATCGTTTATTTCGAAAGTGGCATATATTTATATGGCTTTAATTTACTTCATGAAAGTGACAGGACATCCCTAATTGATTCCATTCACATGCAGATGGTGCTAAAGAAGACTAGTTTTTATTCAGAATCTGACACCCATGGGCTGTATTTTGTTCAGGAATTGACGGGAAATTTATCGTTGACTTTATTTACACGCAACGTTCATCTGTGAATAGATAGATTCACTGAAAGCCCACCCACGTACGCCACATGGCTGAATTTTGCAATCACCTCTATATATATAATTGCAGTCGGATGGTATGCAGATCTATCGTTCACATTCTAAAAAGCTTTTGATTTTCAGGGATCCACTGCAGAATCGCTTCTGTTTGTGAGCCCCACTACTCAATTCTGATCCAATAGCGATGTGGACCTCGTTATGGATGCTGACGATTTTGCTACTTTCGGTGCCGCATGTGTCCAGAAGTGACCAGGCCGCAGACAAAATAACTAGTCTCCCAGGCCAGCCCGTTGTCTCATTCGATCAATACGCCGGGTATGTTACAGTCAATCAGAAGGAAGGCCGGGCTCTCTTCTATTGGTTAACTGAGGCCAATCGTAAAATATCTTCGAAGCTGCCTCTCGTATTGTGGCTTAATGGAGGTCTGTACAATTTTCAGATCTACATATTTTGTTAAGGTTTTTTCCGTAAAATTTGTATTAAGAATTTTTCTGTAAAGTGTGTATTAGCATAAATTTATTTTAAATATTGATTTAATATCAGTGTCGGGATCTAATTTGTATTGAAAAAAATTCTGTAAAATTTGTATTAGCATAAATTTATTTTAAATATTGATTTAATATTAGTTGTAGGATCTAATTTATTTAAGTGTAATCTTTTTATAAGCCGATATTATTAAAACATTTTGTATAATTATTTATTTTTTAAATGTTTAAAATTGTTATTTTGACTAACATAACAAAATATTAAACGACAAAAACACCTTACACAACAATATTAAACTATAAAATAATCTATATTTAAAAAATTAACAACTTTAAAATATAAATTCTATGTACATGTTATTATAAGTTAGATCTATTTTTTTTTCATATTCTATGTACAGGGCAAACCTTTATTACATATGAGATCCTGCACTTTGATATATTGAGGAGGCTTATAGATAAAATGGAATGCACTTGCGCTTTTCATTTTCTTGATATATGAAGTATATTATTATAATATACCGCGTTTGCATTTTTCTTTACCTTTATTACATATGAGATCCTGCACTTTGATATATTGAACAGGCTTATCAATAAAATGGAATGCACTTGCATTTTTCATTTTCTTGATATATAAAGTATATTAATTTATCATACTGCGTTTGTATTTTTCTTTTCCATGGTATGATACCTTGAATAAATATATTAATAAACCAGAACATATTTGTATTTTTTTGGTATTATATATGTGTAAAATTTATTTGAGTATATTGTTTTTAATCAAATTTTTAGGTAGCAAGATGTATCTTATTTTTAATTTCAAACTGCAATTAATATGTAGCTGTTTATGTCTTCAAAAAATTTGTAATATTTGTAGGATAATGGACACATAGTCATGACTAGCTTGAAATGAATTAATATAGTTGATTATAAATTATTTGAGAATTTATTTTAAGTAATTTATGTGGATATCAGTTTTATATATATTTATATATAAAAGAAAATTTAAGTTTTTATGGTGAATTTTTATTTAAATCTTATATATACTCTATTTAACATTAAAAAATACAATAAAAAATAAACACATTGTATTGCATTCTAAAAAAAGTTGGAATTGGTCCCTCTCCACTTAATTAGATCAGTATTAAGATAGAATTATGCTGGTGTGTTTATCATATTTAGTTCTCAAGTATATATAATTTTGTTTAAGACTGAATTAAACCTCCCAACTATTTTTTAGAGACATTCTCAAAACTTTATATATTAATTATAAAGTTAAAAATTAATAATACAGTTGAGAAATTAATAAAATTTTTTTTTTTGAAAAACTCTTCATTTTATATATTGAATAGTATATATAACTATCCATATTTTCCATTTAATAAAAATAAATAGTATATTTCACATTATTAAATCTAAATCATTTATAAGTTTTTTATTTTTAGATAAATGAAAATTCTGGAAACATATTCCTTAATAAATTAAGTGTACTCTACTCTACTCTTTTCTTCTCTTCTCTTCTCTTCTCACCTCTTATCTTCTCATCTCATTTTCATTTCGTGTGCCTGATCTCAAGGCAAGGCTCGGCTCGGCTCTGCTCTCCGCTGCTCTTCCCTTCCCTTCCCTTCTCTTCTCTTCTCTTCTGCCTCGCCTCGCTTCGCCTCTCCTCTCCTCTCCTCAAGGCTGATCTCAAGGTTGGATTACAGGTCCAGAAGCTTCATCAATAGCATATGGAGCCTCAGAGGAAATCGGGCCTTTGCGCATACATAAAGACGCTTCCTCATTGTATCTGAATAAGTATGCTTGGAACAAATGTAAGTAAATTTTTTCACATTCCCTTGTCGAAAACAGTATGTCATGTTTCAATTATATCATGGTTAACTCATATGATGGCATCAATTTGAGTATCCAATTTCTATATTGATTACTGAATAATAATTAGTACCGTTGCCTCTGATGATCACGAGCGCAGTTGCAAACTTACTTTTTCTGGAATCACCTGTGGGAGTGGGATTCTCATATACAAATACTACCTCCAACTTGTACGATAATGGGGACAAACGCACTGGTACATATCTGTTATTTTATCTCATTGCCGGAACGTCTATTCATTATATAGATGATTAGCTTTTAAATGCAAGTTGTTAGGTACGATTTTTCATGACCATGGTTCCAGTAAAAGTATGTCAAGAGAAGCTCATACTCATGGAACTCCGACATACCATCAAAGTAGGTCAAGAATTCCTTATATGAAGCTGATGCTGCTAGAACCTTGACATACCTTTAATGAAACCATGAAAAACGAAACTGATAGATTAATAGTACTACAATACTGACACTCTTTGTCGGACACGGTAGCTGAGGATGCGTTGGCCTTTCTTATCAACTGGTTCCAGAGATTTCCTCAATACAAGTATCGAGAATTTTACATATGCGGGGAGAGCTACGCAGGTCAGTATATATAGAGTTGGAAATATCTGAATTTAATTATATTGTGGAATTTTAATATTCTAAAGCTTTGATCGACAAAGCTAAATCAAAATTTCAAAATATTAAAAATTTTTCAATCAGGACAAAATTAAACTTTTAGAAACGCCACAATAAACCGCAATTAAAATACAATTTGTGAACCCAGGGCACTTTGCTCCTCAGCTTGCGAAGAAAGTGTACGAATACAACAAAGGGAATTCTAATCCCTTCATAAATCTCAAGGGTTTTATGGTATGTATCGGTATTTTAAACTTGTATTACTTATTTTTTTCGCCAAACTATACAGCCGGAGTGGGATGAGATTTTATTATTGTACCTCTCTCTTCACTTTGGATGAGAAGTTCTTAATGTACTGCGCGCTCTATATAATCCTCGTGTCAATAGCGATTATTATTATTCAATATATATGTTGTTCAGTTCATTGGTTCAATTTTGAGTAGGGTGAGTAATAGATATTCAAAGGCAATAGAATTGACTTTCGTGTATCAGGTGGGAAATCCAATCATAGACGATTATTATGACAGCATTGGCCGTATTCAATACTGGTGGACTGTTGCTTTGATATCGGATGCCACTTACAATAACATTATGAAAAACTGCAATTTTAAGCAACAGAATTTTTCGGCAGCCTGTCAAAAATACCTTGGCTATGCCCTAAATACTGAATTCGGCAACATAGATCAATCTGATATTTATACCCCAGTGTGCACGCAACCGATTGCCAGATCGAGAAAATCGGTACGAATCATCTAATCCTGAAACTATTAGTCTAGGCCTTCTGAAATTAAGTAATGAGGTCTCAAATTATGACTTTTATCTGCTTCTTTGACAGTTCCCGAGAAGGATTCCTGGCTACGACCCCTGCATTGAAAACTCTGCAGAGATATATTATAATCGCCCTGATGTGCAAACAGCACTTCACGCTAACACTACGCATATCCCTTACAATTGGACTGGGCTCAGGTGTGTAACTTTTCAGACAAGTCCGGTATCTAACATTTCATTTTGATATGAATGATCCTTCGACAAATCCATAGTTAAGTTTCCATCTTTAATGGCAGTGAGACCTTTAATACTAATTGGACGGATTCAGAATTCTCCATTCTTCCTATCTACACAGAGCTTATTGCGGCAGGGCTTAAAATTTGGGTTTACAGGTATTTTCTCCTCCAATCAAATTATTTCAGTCCAGAATACTACTTCATTTTCACTGTAAATCTCTGAAACTATTTGGTACCCTTTTGGAGAGAATGCATTTTTGCATCTATAATTTAGCTCGCAATCAGTTGTTTTTTCATTTGTTAATGGAAATATTGGTACTTAATGTCCAGCGGCGACGTTGACACTAAAGTTCCAGTAACTTCAACAAGGGTATCACTTAATCAACTCAGTCTTCCCGTTAAAATTCCATGGTATCCATGGTATCTCAATAATCAGGTGGGTGTGTTCATCAAATATGTAACAATGCATTGTTCTTTCAACTTTCACTTTGATATAAAATTTCACTAATCAGTTCTTGGCAATTGATTAACAGACCGTTGGAGGATGGACTGAAGTATACGAAGGTCTAACCTTCGCAACAGTAAGGGGGGCTGGCCATGAAGTTCCACATTTCCAACCTGAAAGGGCGTTAAAACTTTTCCAATCATTCATAATGGGTCACAGCTTACCAGCGACCGTCCCAACCCACACCTGACTCTATCAAAGCTCGTAATTTCGCTTTGCCGATAGGGTAGCTCAGCTTACTTTTAATAAAATTTCGTTATTGAAACCTTCCGGCACATTCGGGCCCGGGGCTATGATGATAACTTCCGTTAACTTTCCACGTGTCTATTCCGAAGTATAATAATAATGTCATACTATAAACGATATAGACAACATAAAAAAAATTAATAATGTTTCTCTTACTCTAATAGGAGAGATGAGATGTTGTATGTGCTAGTGTGTTTTCTATGAAAGTAAAAATGTGGTAAGTGGTTATTAGTAAAGTTTTTATTAATAAGTTAGTCAATTTAAAAGTGGTTTATAATGAGTTTATGAATAGATAGATGGTATGGTTGTTAGATTATGTGTTTGTTAACCCATGAGTAAGTGTTTTGATGAAAGTTGATATTTTTGGTGTGTTACGTGGTTATCAGTAAAGTTTTTATTAATAAGTTAGTCAATTTAAAAGTAGTTTAGAAAGAGTTTAGGAATATAAAAGTGGTTTATAAAGATTTTATGAATAGATAGATGGTATAGTGGTTAGATTATTTGTTTGTTAATACATGAATAGTTGATATTAGAGATGTGGATAAAGCTAGTTTTTTATTAAGTATTTGTTTACTAGAATTTATTGAAAAACTCTTGGTGACATCGCTATAGATATATGGAAATTAAAACATACCGTAGTGGTTCAGTACACTCAATTTTGTAGAGTATGTATGGGGATTTACAATGCTACTTCAATGTCTCAATTTGTAAGAAAGTATGTATAGGGATCCATAATGCTACACCAGTGTTTGAATTTGTAAGCAATTATGGTGGGCTATCAAGGATGATGGCCCATGGACTCAACAGAGGGGATCACATGGGTTGTGTGTTCTCATCATGAATTTCTCCACTCAAGTGCAAGGTTTTGAAGTAGTTTGAATAGAAAAGGTTGGTATCCTAAAAGAATGCTTTTTATGATTTGTCAAGTTAAGCCCTAATATCTACTCAAATTGTTTACTGTATAATAAAATATAAATTTTAATTAGTAAGAAAATTTATATAATTTCCTTACTATAAATATGTGGTGACAATTTAAAAGAGTTTATTTTGTTTGGCGTAGAATGTAAATGGCCATATTATAGTACATCATTTTCATACATTAAGATGATATACATATTAAATAATATGCATCATGTAAGAGTAACTTTTTTATTTGTATATATTCAAATTGTGTAACAACAAATTAATTAATGTTTAAAGTCAAGATTCTCTTACAATGACATGAAATGCCTTATTTAATAATTAAAAGAGTGTTAATGTGAAGATCTTGCTTTGATGAACCCTTTGTAATTAACATTTAAGAGCCAAATTTTGTTTTCTACTTATATAACTAATTATGGCTTATTTTGGTGATGCAATACCCCATATCCCATATTTTTCATATAATCAAATATGTCAAAAATCAAACTTCATGAAATCTAATTATCCTAGCTAGTACATCAACAATTTTAAAATATCTTTATTGTTATTTTTAAAATATCTTTATTGTTATGTTTTGTCATTGAATCAAGAATATATTGTAAAGAAATGGTTATGAAATAAGGATTAATTCTAAGGTATTTATTTTAATCAAATTCAAGTGAATTTATACATTACAATGATAGCAAAAAAAAATAAACATATTTATTGATAATGTTTAATTTCATTTATGATTTTTTGTCCTACCTTTATAACACATTTTCTAGAATAGATTTATGAGACTTGGTCATAACATTGTGATGAATATGGTGTTTGAAAATAATGGTAAATTTGGAACAATTATATATATATATATATATATATATATATATATATATATATATATATATATATATATATATATTATATATATATAATTGATCTAGATTACATAATATGAAAATCGTTTGAGACTAGAAACCATAATAAGAGGAAAATTTAATGTGTTTTGTCTCATATATATACAAAAATGTCAAGTAACCAAGACTTCATTATGCAAGGTATTATGCAACAATGTTGGTAAATTCCAATTGAATTAGAAAAACCATATATTAACTAAAGTTATTAAGAGGAGTTACACATATCCATGGTGCTTGGAATGGCTAGATTGACTAGAGGTGTGGGAATTGATTTGTTGCAGAGTTATTTCTTAATGCAAGATAGTTCTTCATATTCTTCCACCCCTAGCATGGTATTTTTGACAACATACTTACATACAACAAATTGTGATGAATGTTATTTGTTTGAGAATAACATTAAACTTTGATAATATCTAGAGGGATATAAGATACCTATAAAGGTACCCAAGTAAATAATAATAGATAAGTATTATTGTAGACACAATGCAATTTTCTTAAAAGGTAAATGGAATTACTATGAGGTTACATCTACTAGAATATTTCTTGTCTAAAATATTCTTAGGAGATATAGAACACTATTATAAAGTAGTGTAATAGTGTAAGTATTTTAATGGAGCATGGTAAAAATATCGTAATTGCATCAAGCATTTCTTGCGGAATGCATTCCTTCATTAAGTAATAATATATGGAATTCCCTTATCTCAAGTCTTTTGTCCATTATTCTTTTGTATTCAATGTTTTTGGAGTGATTTTGCTGATATGTTAAGGGTTTATTTCATTGTATATTTTCATATCCTTTGAGGTACATAAACATTTGGGATCAAAGCACTATTTAAGGCCATGGAAATAGAATATATTTTTTCTTTTTGTATATTTGTTTAAGAGAAAAAAGAGGGTGGTAGACTTAGAACTTATTCTTCAAATGTCCCAAGCATGAATTTTGAAATTCATACATTGTTTAAAATGGAGTCCAAGAAGTGAAGATATCATTAATTTAAAATCAATATTTCAGCGTTTAAAAAAAGTTGACGGTGATTTGAAAGTCATATATATTTAGAGGGAGAAATCAAATTTTAGTCAAACTAGACTCATTAGATATAGAGTGGGTGCACCATTTCATAATTTTGTTCATAATATCAAACTAGACAAATTTAGTCTTAATTATGTAGATTTTCATCTAGGTGCCTCAAAGAGCCTTGTTGAAAACTAACCTATTTTTTCTACAAATCCTAGTTCTAATTTGATTATAACCAACAATAACTATTTTACAAGAAAAAAGAATGTTGATAATATTAAAGAATTATTACAAAACCATAATTCGTTATGGAAAGAGGAGCAAATTTATTTTACACATAAGATTTAAAGAAGATGTTGCCATATGGGGTAAAGCATTCAAGTATTTTAAGATGATGGTGCTTTTTGATGAAGAATATGAAAAAATACTTTTATAGAAATGGTTTGATGCTAATAAGATTTACAATGGAAGCGAAAAGGGTTTATTTTCATGTGCAAAATTTATATCACAAGTTTATGGATGTATTCAAAAAGAGAAGGTGATTGTCTCTATAAACCTAGTAGCCATATAAGATAAAAAATGTAAATAGTAGCTAATAATATTCATAGGACATAGGTTTATGGTGTAATTGTTCATATTTTTAAGTTTTGAAGATTTACATGGATAAATATGTGTTGCATTTAGATTTTTATGCTATAGATATACATGATGCGACTTATATTCTTTGATATCCTTAGATGCAATCAACATGTATAGCTAAAATGGGTATATATCCTCATTCCTCATCTTCACAAGCTTCTCAATTTGGTTGTACAACATGGCTTCTCTCATATTTGAACACAATGCCTTATTATGCCTATCTTTAAAAATGGGGACAAAAGCATTCCTTGTAACTACAGGACCATTATAATTAACCACATCCTAGCCAAGCTATATGGGCTCATTTTGGAAAAGAAGCTTAGCCTTTGGCTTGTAAACCGTGGTAAAAAAGCTAAAGGAAAATCTGGTTCGGAGACATCAATCAAATATCGACCATGTTGTCACTCTCACGATCATTGTAGAGGAATTCCGCAATAGTAAAGATGATCTATTTTGTTGTTTTGTGGACTTTAGAAAATCTTTCGACACTGTTCCTCGAGATAAGCTCTAGGAGAGACTTGAAGAGATCAGGTTCCTCCTGAATTGAGGATTGTTGTGATGCACCTCTACGGTATTTTCATTGCCAAGATTAATACCAATGAAGGATGGTCTAAAGATATTAAATGCATTATCGAAGTTAAGCAAGGGTGTCCCCTATCCCCTACCCTTTTTGGCATATACGTTGATAAGCTAGAGGAGTGTTTGGATACTGTAGATTGCAAGGGCACTGAGCTTGCTGGTATAATGTTTACTTTTCTCCTTTATGTTGATGATATCATGCTTCTTGCCAAAATCCACGATGACCTAGATAATCAACTTAAGACTCTTCATGTCTATTGCTCCAAAAGTCAGGATCATTAAATACAAAAAGATCACCCATGGTATTTTCATTTATGATAATCATTGCTTAGAGAAGGTTTCTTCTTATAAATATTTGGGTATTGACTTTCCTTATCAGCTCAACTGAAATTATATCATCGAGAAAAGGTTTATTGGAGGATGGAAAGATTATTATGAGTTTGAAAATAATTGTAAGTCATTCGATCTTTTCATTTGGAGTAAAAAGAGGTTCTTATTTGAGACTCTCATCACCCTTGTTGTCTTATATGGATGTGAATTTTGGGGTTATAGTATATCCAGAGAGTCATGGAGAATGATTGAGTTGATTCAAAAGCAATTCATAACATACAACGTAAAGATTGGGGGAAATACTCCCTATCCTATCCTCTCGATCGAAGTTGGCCTATCCCCTATTGAAAGTACAGTTACGTTTAGATATTTGATGTATAAGAATAATCTTTACAGCATGGACCCTAAGAGACTCCCGAAAATTGGTTCTAACTCTAGTAGAAACCCCCACCTTCGCCTAAAACGCAGGTGGCATAAGGATGCCCATTCGTGGCTCAACTATTCAGTGATTAACAAAAAGATCATCATGGGAAGCAAGGATAGTTTCAAAGGTGCTATTACCTCCAATTTTAAGGACAAGCTATGGAATGATAAGGAGTTGGACGGTAAAAGGAAGTTAACATACTATAAGGAGGTGATCAACCCTGCCCTTGGAAACCATAATTATCTCTCTGTGTTAGCTATCCCTAAGAAAAAAATGAACATCACTAGAATAACAAATAATTGTCATGAGCTTCGAAGTGAAACCAGGAGGCGGTCTACTCCCAAGGCTCCCTAGGAAGATTGAAGCTATTAGATTTGCGATACTAAGATGGTGGAAGATGAAAAATGCTTCCTTTCAGATTTCCCGACTATTACTCACATCCACTCTCAATTCCCTAACATCTACCACACTTCCAATCTTCTTGACTTATTAAGTCAACCCAACTATAGTGGTCTTGGAGCACTTCTTTCCCTTCTCTTTGATAATAGAAACATGATTTTGAACAATCGCAATTAGATTATTTTTCTTTTCTTGAGGTCCGATAGGACGCAATGGTCTTAGTAGATGTTAATCATCATCATCATCATCACCATTAATACTTAAAATGTTATATGTCATTTCCATATTTAACAAGTGTAATATGCAGCATTGCTGCTTAGTACCCACCTTTTATACAAAAAATAATTGATTGAAATTATTGAATCCATGAACAAATTCATAAATCTAATAATGAAACTCATTCGAATATGAAGAAGGGAAGTAACGAAAGAAATTAATGGATTAACTAACCTCAGAGAAAAAAAGAGATAGGTGCATATATAGTTTTCGATGAAACATTAGTTCCAATGTTATTGTTTTTTACAAAAGTTAAGCATTTATTAAAATGTGATTATGCACATTTTATTCCACCTTTACCTTATGGGACGAAATAGGGAAGAGAAAATATAGTGTCTAGTATATTTATATTAAATAATGTATACATATTATATAAATAAAATAAATAATTTCTTGTCTATGGGGTGTTCGATAGAAGATGATTAGGTGCTCTATTAAGGCACTCCTTGATGTGAAGTCACCAGTCCAATTCCCTGCCTCGAGGATGTAGTACTACCAAGCTTACAAAAAATATATTAAAACACTAATTATTTAACTTTAAATTTATACTCATCTTAATTCAGCTAAAAATAAATAATCTAGTGGAATTTTTATTTAAAAATGTTAGACGTGTAATCCTTAATGGGTTAGTGTGGAAGCTGAATGGACAAAAGGAGTCCAAGAGACCTTGGGATGTGAAACCCAAAGGTCAAACTATGTACTATAAATGTATATCATATGTTAATAAAAAAACGTATTCTCATGTTTATCTTTCATATTGTTTTGGCTGCCCATGTGTGTTTAACATGGTATCAGAGCTGGTTTGTTCATAACCTTCTCAATATTGTGTAAGCCACTTGTTTTTATGGCCTGTGTAAACCAACGCTTCTATGTCTTAATGAAGCTTGTAGGTTTGTGATAATTTGTTAGGATAAATTCATATTACTCATTGAGATTGAAGTCTGAGATATTTTCCTCTATAACTTTTCTGGCATTATGACATTTAGAACTAATCGTTCTCTCTGAACGGGTCAGAAACGGTTCACAACTCGGAAACGTCCTCTCTACATTCATATAGCTGTCGGTTCTGCGATTATGAGTGTAACGCACATTCCAACTATCTGAAAATAGAGGCCTACGTATTTTTAAAACCTGTCAACTCCGCAGAACCTGCTTGCCATTAATTTCTCTGTTGATCCTGTCAGTTGTAGACATAACATTTTTCATTGTCCTATTCCCTTCTGCTACGCTGCTCCTGTAGCTATTCCACCTGCATGTAACTGCCATTTTTATGCACTGCTCCATTCTTTTCTAGTCATTGAATATGATTAATTCATTCTCATTCTGTGCATTGTAACGCCTAGTCTCTACACTGTTTTCAGTCTTGAAAAAAAAAATACCCTGCCTAGTTAACACTTCACAAAACGTTGCTCTTGGCATTTACTCAACCTGTGCAGCTCCACGCCATGTATGAATCACTGCAGATACATTTTCATATTCCACTGGTCTTCGACAGAGTAATGAAAATTTGAATGTAATTGCTAGAAACGAGTCCTACGGGAATTTGAGGGGCCATTCAGAGTACCCTTCAGAAGAGTTTGGAGCTTCCTCTGAGAAATCAAAAGATGTATGGCAACAACCTTTGGTAAGACCAGATAGCGCTACATTGGAGGAGCCAAGAGGGACATCAATATGATCTGACAGAGATGTGGGAAAATATGCTTGAAAAAAAACTTGATGGTGTTAATGACATAGTGTTCTATATAATGTTTTAAAGCATCTCGCCTTCCAACCTGGTTGCTTCGCAAGCATCGTCGGATCCTTCTTTTTCGCTGAAGAAAAGTTGAGGAGGTAGCCGCGAAAATTCTTTTGAATATGGTGGCTCCCGTTTATGCTAGATTTTCCACAGCGAAAGGAGTTGAAGAGGCAGCCCGGGAAACCTCCTTTTAATTATTTGGTGGCCTCTCTCGTTCATGCTTCATGTACTGATCACGCGGATTTCGGGTGCAGTTGTGGGAGGCATTCACCACATCCTTGGTCAAGTACCCACGCAACCTGTAACCCTCTATTCTATGCCGTAACGATCTATAATCATGAAATTTGGATTAAATTTGGGTATAGTGATGCCACAACCTGCAAGAACTAGTGCTATCATTTCTCATCGTATACTGAAGGCTTCTCTTATGCGTTTTTAAATACCACTTCACTCTGCGTCCATATGTCCCTCGCCACTGGCTTCTTCCACTCCAGTGTTTGGCACTTCTTCGACATCAGCGTTTGGTGCAACTTCGACACCAGCGTTTGGTGCAACTTCGACACCCTCATTTGGTTCTACGACGTCTAGTCCATTTGGTGGAACATCTGCATTTGAACAAAAGCTTGCATTTGGAGGATTTGGATCACCAAGTCCCGCTCAATCAAGTCCTTTTGGAAGCACTTTTGGACAAGCGCAGCCAGATTTTGGGAGTCAACTTTGTGGTGCAAGCAGTCAACCTGCTTTTGGTTCAACTCGCACACCTGCATTTGGATCTACTTCAACACCTGTAGTTGGATCTACTTCAATGCGTACATTTGGGTCAACAACTACACTTGCCTTTGGGGCTTCCAGTACTCTAGTTTTTGGGGCTTCCACTACTCCTTCCTTTGGTTTTGGGAGTACTACAGCTTTTGGTCAATCGACTCCAGCGTTTGGTGCTGCATCTACTCCAGCGTTTGGTGCAACACAACATTTGGAAGCACTCCATCTCTTTTTGGTCAAAGTTCAGCTTTTGGAGCTCAATCAAGGGTATTTCCTTTTCAATAACCATTTCCTTAGTCAAATCATTTTATGCTTATCGACTTTCCATGCATCTCAAACAATTGGAGGGTTGAGTGACAAGAGTAATTGATAGCGATATTGTTTGGTGTCTTTATTGTCTTTATTGATATTATTTTGAGATCCTCGCAGAGGAGAGCTAGAATTCTTTTAAAGGTTTTGAAAGATCTACAAGGAGCATATTTGGGCAAAGATATTTGTTGGACAATAAAGTCATTACGCAATAGGGAATAAAATTTTGCTGAAGAAAAATGGTTCCAATTGATGAAATATTAGAGTTACTGGACAATCTAATACTCTCTAGTATAGATAATACAGTCAAAACCAGCAAAGATTTTCTCACCAATATTCATAGTTGTTTACAAGATGTACATGAAAAGATTGATTTTTTACAGCTTGAATCTCAATTCCAGCAAGAAGAATTACAGCAGCGGAGTCATCATTCTGAACCTGTTTCTGTTCAAAAAATTGAAACAGACTTCCATAAATAGCAAGACATTAATGTTGCAAATTTAGTGCCTAATATAACAACAGATTTACATGCAGATGTAGAAACTCAGTCTGCGCTTCCCAAGCCCATCATCAGACATTGGGAACAGCGTGTCCACAACAAGCACAAAACCGGTCTTGGATATGACAAGGACTTGTCCTTTCATATTCCAGACTACTCAAAGCCCATTCAGTTTCAGAGTGTTGGATTCATTCATGACAGTTCACCTGCTCCTCATGACAGTTCAACTTCAGCTGTTCCAGACTCTGCCCCTCTTCCACAACAACAACAACAACAGGTCGTGAAATTCCAACACTGTGACCGAGTTGGTCATTTGAAAGATCACTATTTTGATCTTCATCCATGTAAGCACTGTCATAAAACCAGTCATTCTTCAAACAGATGCTTCAAAAACAAATGTCCTGCAAGAACAAAGATTCATCTTGGATGGATCACTTCTTGGCAATGGGCATCAACAGCCAAGAAGATATTCCAAACACATGTCAGAACTTGTTCCAGAGTATTGAA
>APFE030304452.1:0-13735 GCA_000404065.3 Pinus taeda | reverse complement strand
CAATGACTTCATCCAGTTCTCCAGTTAGTGATACCAATTCACCAAAAGAACATCCTTTCATTCAACCAGATGAATTGCCAAAATCCCAGGAAGATCTGGATGAAGAGGAGAGGGAAAAGATGCCTGTGTCACCCTATACAAAAATGCTGAGAGGATTTTCGATATTTACCTCATCTAGAGAGTAAACTATTTATATGTTTTGAATTGTGTTCGAGTTTGTGACACTGGTCACCTCCATCTTTTCCTTTTTGAATCTTTTGTTGCTTCTTCCATGCCGAACATGCTTGTAAAAGAGAATAGTAATTCTCACCAGGAGATATAATGAACATCGTGACACCCAGAATTGAACTCAAATCTCCATCCTAGAGTAAGGAGATGCATTTTCTCTTTTATGCGAGTTTGATTCTTTACAGTCTTGTCCAACTTAAGATTATAGTTAAGGGGTGCTCAAGGACAATCTTGAACATCAAAGGTTTCTCCTTTGGCAGGAGAATCCCATGATTTAGTTGATATGCACCCTAATACCCCAAAAAACACATAAGAAATAGATTAATGCTTTTACTAAGGCTGAACTGAGTATAAACTAAATCTGTTAACAGGAAAAAGATTATTTAAAAAAAAAACAGATTGAAAAATTGAAAATTCAAAAATGCCAAAATATAAGCAAGCATTACCCATGCATAGCCACAGTTCAAATTTGCAACACAATTATCTAATTTTAATAAAAAATTGTAAACATAGATTGCCCACATTCAAGGAGCAGCAACTCAGATGCAGTTTATCATGCTTTGTTCTGAATCCAATGATAAGTCTGTGTTTACAAAACATAATCTACTGCAAGGATGCTAAGCTAGAAATGTCTATCTACCTTTCAGCGAGCATTGCTGACCCCTCCTCAAAGATTTCTTGGACAATGTCTATATTTTGTTGCTTTTCAACTGACTTAGATGATGAATCAGTGGATTTCCTTCTGAAAAAATTGTAAACATAGATTGTCCACATTCAAGGAGCAGCAACTCAGATGCAGTTTATCATGCTTTGTTCTGAAAATTGATACTAAACATTATATACTTACTATGAAAATAAAACATAAAAGAAACCTTTAAATTTCAATCGTAATTCTACTCATTGACCAGGTGGAATTAACGATAATAGCTCAAAAGAAAAAACAAACTTTAGAATTAGGATATTCCCTCATTCAATGGCACCCTTCCATCTTAATTTGAATAAGTCAAAATGTTAACTATACTTTAACCATATTTGTGATTTGAATTAAAAAATTAGCTTTATTTGAAATAATTTGCAGTTGTGTTGAAAAATACTAAACATTCAATATAACGTAAAAGTAGACACTAGCGGTTCTTATTTTACAGTATTTTATAATGTAAAAGTAGACACCAAATAAGTTTATTGTGATGGGAAGATCTGGCTAAATAATTTCTAAGAGCCCCGAGGCATAGAGCCATCTCCACACTGAAACATAGCACCCAAAATTTGTCCCAAACAGGGAATATCCCATTTACATTGCTTTTGATTCCTATTTGAATGTACCATTAGGCACCCAAAGTTTGTCCCAAACAGTGAATATCCCATTTACCTTGATTTTGATTCCTAATTGAATGTACCATTAGGATGCTCCTTTTGCATATAAGGTGTCCGAGCCATAATCCTTAAAATCCTGCGCACAGATCCAATCTCCAGAACGGAACATAGCCACCCAAAAAGTTGTCCCAACCCAGTACATATCCCATCCGCTTTTAACTCGATTGGGGACCTTTGTGGCAGAGACCAACAAAGTCAATCCCACTCATATTTGTCTCATGCAGGGAGAGCCCAAACTTTATGCTGTAATGGATTATCGTTAGGCACACAGCATTATCTTCGAAGAATGGATGTCTCAAAGTTCTCCTGGTTCAGAAGCCTGGGGACCGATGATGCCTGGCACCCGAGACCAACGAAGTTGATAACAATCCAACATTGTCCCATGCAGCAAATCAGAATTCTCATGATTTCTATGCACCATATTTATGAAATTTGGGACCCTCTAAGAAGAATGGATGACTCAAAACTTCTGAAGCTTTCAAACGTTCCGAAGGCTCAAACTTGAGAAGTCCTTGCAGCAAGTCTATAAGTAGACCAGCTGAATGGTCCACATGCTCCATGATCAAATTCTGCAAAAAGGCATATTTAAATGGAAAACAGTTAGCCATCAGTTAGCCATCCAAAGACAATGTAAATATCGTGGGACCATTCTAAGATGTGTAGGCACATGAAATAAAATAGTTAGGCATACTCTTAGGGGGCTCAACTTCCTAACTGCTCGGATACTATCTCTGGAAGATGCTCCTTCTAGCTAGTGCAACCTTTTTCCATGCCGAAAATATTTTGCACTTTTGCGAGTGTTTACAGGGTGGCATTGAATGTTATGGTTTACATTAAGCATAGGACATTTAGGACCTTTACAACAACTGAAAAGCAAACTGAGCCACCATTTCACTAAAAAACGTCAAGGAACTCACTCTGCTTTCTTTATCATACTATGTGGCAATGGGCCCAAAACCCTTTCCATCATGGCAAGATGTTCCAAATTCTCATGGGTTTGAAATAGTGTCATTCCCTGCATGTTTAATATGCAACTATGATAAATATATTTCTAATTTACAATGGGTTAAATATCATCTTCAAAAAATGAAATTGTATGATAAATTACCAAGCAAAGCTCCACAAGTATGCATCCTACACTCCAAATATCAGAAGGGTAGCTCCATCCAAGTCCTGTCAAGAATTACAATGCAATTGGATATAGGTTCTATTTAATAGCTCATTTGAACATTGGAATGTCACTCAAGCGGTAGATCCTACTAGGACGTCTTTCCAAGCTTACCCAATATAGAATTAGAGACACAGAGACCAGAGAGTAAATGTGTTGAACCAAAGAATGAGCCATTATCAAGTAATTATGTTTTGAGAATACAACCAGAACTGTTAACCAAGAAAAAATTGTTTCTCTTGCCACTGAACTACCTTATATGGAATCTTCACAATGTCTGAAGAAACAAAAAGTGTATTTTCTGGCTTTAAATCTGTGTGAATGAGCTTCAAGTCATGCATATCTGCCAATCCATATTGTTATTAAACTCAAATGAATATCGCTTATAATGGATAGACATTTTCTCAGGACCTAATTAATAATAAAGATCATATATGCAACTCTGAAATGATAATATTACTGATCAGCCAATAAAGCTCTCTAGTAAGGGAAAAATAAGTGAAGTTACACACATGCTACAGACTGCAAAAGTTGCCTGCCAACCTCCTTAACAAGATCAATGGGAAATGGGTGATAGTTATTTTTCTGAAGAAAGTCATATAAGCTTGGCCCAAGTTTTTCAAAAACCTGTTAAGATAATTTACATTCATCAACAAACTTAAAACTTCTCTAGAAACAACCAAAAGAAGATCTTTGAGAGGCCATTTAAAATGCCTAGCATTCACTATGGAAAAAAAATTGGAATGTCACTCAAGTGGTAGATCCTACTAGGACGTCTTTCCAAGCTTACCCAATATAGAATTAGAGACACAGAGACCAGAGAGTAAATGTGTTGAACCAAAGAATGAGCCATTATCAAGTAATTATGTTTTGAGAATACAACCACAACTGTTAACCAAGAAAAAATTGTTTCTCTTGCCACTGAACTACCTTATATGGAATCTTCACAATGTCTGAAGAAACAAAAAGTGTATTTTCTGGCTTTAAATCTGTGTGAATGAGCTTCAAGTCATGCATATCTGCCAATCCAGATTGTTATTAAACTCAAATGAATATCGCTTATAATGGATAGACATTTTCTCAGGACCTAATTAATAATAAAGATCGTATATGCAACTCCGAAATGATAATATTACTGATCAGCCAATAAAGCTCTCTAATAAGGGAAAAATAAGTGAAGTTACAAACATGCTACAGACTGCAAAAGTTGCCTGCCAACCTCCTTAACAAGATCAATGGGAAATGGGCGATAGTTATTTTTCTGAAGAAAGTCATATAAGCTTGGCCCAAGTTTTTCAAAAACCTGTTAAGATAATTTACATTCATCAACAAACTTAAAACTTCTCTAGAAACAACCAAAAGAAGATCTTTGAGAGGCCATTTAAAATGCCTAACATTCACTAAGGAAAAAAAATTAAGTTCTGCTGAGAACTCACGATACACGTGTGATTCCTATAGTCAAACCAGTCGCGCATTTGCACACAACTGTATCAAACAAGTCACGCACATCAACCGACCAGTGAGATACTGTAACTTAAGGAGTCTAAAGCAAATAATCCTCAGAATGGCTATATCTATTAAAAAATGTGGAGTGATTAACTAAATGGCATATCTCGACAGATATTCATTCTTTCATACCGTGTACCAGTTCTATCATGCTTGGCAACTTCACGCAGCACATCAATTTCAATCATTGCTGCCTCCCGGTACTTTTGTAGGCCTCGAACGATTTTAATAGCTACAAAGTCCTTTGATTTTCGGTCCCAGCATTCTAAAACTTGGCCTGCCTATAATCGTTGACCATATTCCAATCAAATAAATTCATTGGACAAATCTAAGAAAATACTGAGAGACCTTATATATCCTAGATTCTTATCTTCGCCCATTTTACTGAGAATTTTATCTGTAAAAAGGATAGCAGAAGAGAAATTAGCCAAATTAGCAGGATAAATGGGGGGCAGGGCTATTGTAGAAAAATATTTTGTCATCAACAGTGGGCAAAACCCCTCGAAAATAAGATTACCAACAATACTAGGAACATGTCATTACATCGTGGGGTCAAATTCTCTCTGAGTTTAAATATGTAGTGGCCATCCTTGTCATCATTACGCCATCGAGGGGAGGCATTGCGGGAGGATCTTGCTTTGAATTTCTTGGTCAGAGATGAACGCTGACCATTGTCTGAGGAGATGGAGGGTTCTGCCCCTTCTCCATTTCCATTCCCGATCCCAACATCTTGCCCTAGATACTAATGTTGGCTGAGCCTACACATAGCCGTTGATTCATTTTCTATTCAAAATGAACAGTAGAAAATCCTCTGACTATTATTTTTACCAAACCACCAATACCAGGGGATTGAAATGCAAATCTCACATTGTGAGCAGGTATTTTTTTCCTCCAGTAAATGGATAAAATCAGTACAAATCAAGAGCTTGAAACAAATCTCCTCCCCACTGGGACCGTTCTGCGAACAAACGAAAATGGAAATACATACCCTGATGCCGAGAAACCATTCTGTAGCGTCGAGCTAGGGCAAGCATCGAGCCAGGGCAAGCGTCGATCTGCTGGGTCGGCACCAGCTTCACTTCAGTTCAAATGCTCTGAATACCGCCACCCACTTCGACATACCCATAAAATTTCCCTGTGTCGCTTCAGACCTCAGAACGTTTTTCACCGATGATCTAATGGCTAGAAATGATTTAATCGTCTAACAATCCATTTAACGGCCCACGTCGAAACACGGTGGCATGGAGGGTAGTTCGTCTCAGAGGGAACGCCTTACGGCGTAATCATAGAAATCTGAAATCAAAAATTATTTTGAGAGATAATACTTGAAAATTAAATTTAAAAAATAAAAAAACCTTATAAAAATGATCAAAAATGTTAGGTCATTTAATTATTATAGTTTATCATTAAAATTATATTTACAATACCGAAAACTAATAATCCACAATTACATTTCATATAGACCAAATGCTTTACAAAAGGAAGCTCTAAATTATAACGCAACACCAACACGATGTTCACGGTATGAAATTAATTTGACAATAATCCACAATTACATTTAACAGATATAAAAGGCTTCCGAGACTGAAGCTTTGCAGAAAACAACACCAACAAAATGTTCAATGTATGAAATTAATTTGACAATAAATGATCCAGAGTTAAGACTTATTGGAGATCGAATAGTCACATTTAATAGATATAAAAGTCTTCCGAGAATGGAGATTTAAACCACACAAAGGGAGGTGTTATAAACGGCAGCATTATATTCTGGTATTTATCAATATTTGCTATTATCACCACAACTTACAATATAATGCCCACTTATCAAACTGCAGTGTGGGATAATAAGAGATGGCCTGTGAATTTTTCATTCTATATTACACTGGTGGGGTGGCTACGAAACGATTCCGAGTTTTTCAGACCAAAACCACCGCCTCTTAGAAGGTACTGGTGATACGCCGTAGCAACCGCAGCTCCAATCAGAGGACCAGCCCAGAATATCGACTGATGCATTCAATCCATTAAACGATAAGTCACTATCAAATTTCATTTCTATTAATATAAATCTCCTCTTTGAAGTTATTTAGATCAGTACAATTCAATGCTTCCAAACAGGGAATTATAGATATTATTCTTACGAGGTCGTCCCAAGATTTTTTATTGCCGTATATGACAGCGGGCCCAAAGCTCCTGGCAGGGTTGATGCCCGTGCCTGTGATGGGAATGGTTGCCAAATGGACCAAGAATACCGCTAACCCAATTGGAATCGGAGCCAAAACCTGCATTAACCACTTTCATATTAGTAAATTTTCATCAGTGAATGAATATTTAATAACACCAAGCTTCATATATATATAGAGAAAGAGTTTCAGTGTGGAATATGATTTGTGTTATGTACAGGGATGTGGGAGTGGCGGGCTTTGCGCTTGGGGTCTGCTGCAGAGAAGACAGTGTAAACCAAGACGAACGTGCCAATGATCTCGGCGAGAAGGGCAGTTCCCTTGGAATAACCGGTAGATACAGAGTTCGATCCTCCTCCGGTGGAGGCATAAAAGCTCCCCTGCATGCCCCTCACAAGGGCAGTTCCGCACAGGGCACCCAGGCATTGAGCTACAATGTACGCTAGGGCGCGAGGAAGAGAGACCTTGCGGGCAAGAAACAGTGCAAACGTGACAGCTGGATTGACGTGACCCCCTGGACACACGCATCGATTATATATATATGAAATATGAAATCAGATTATGATCAAAGCTGCAGGAATGCACTTGGATTCTTATACCTGAAATTGCCGATATGCAGTATACGAGCACCGAGATCATTCCTCCGAAAGCGGAGGCTTCCCCTAACAACCCCACTCCGCCGCAGGTACCTTTGCTTCGTTTGTTTTCAACAACGGTCGTGAGTGTTATGAAGAGGAAAAGCAGCGTAGCAACAAACTCAGCCATGGTGGCTCTGTAGAACGACCACCGCTTCAATTCTAGCGAATCCAAAAGAGGGGCGAGGGAATGATCCTCATAATCCCTGCTCTCTTGTTCCCCGCCTTCTACTCCCATCGCTTCCATCCTGCTCATTTCCGTAGCTTAATAGCAAAAACTGTACTGCTAATAATGGATACTCCACTGTGTGGATTTTACAGACGAAAGTCCTCGGTTAAATAGTAGTGAGAAGAGCTAACGTACCGTAGCAGTCAGATGACTGTAGAGTATAAGCGAGCTGGATGTGCTGTAAAAGTAGGGGACCCGTCTCGACCGTTTAGCTAAATTTTTGTATGAGGAAGTAAGCAGCACTGGGCCTATCTCGCTCATAGATTATATTGTAAATTTAGGTTAAGGTATTCTTGGCTTCTAAATCCGAGAGGTTGGTAGGATAGGGCATCATTTCGCATCCGCTGGTTCAGTCGATGGGTTCGATTGACAGATTACTTCCGTTGACGTCAATATCAGCGTGATTTATTTCGAAATATATAAATATAATTTGGGAAATTTTAAAAATCTTTGATATTAATAATGTTTCAAGCAATCAAAACACGAAAGCATTCGCAATTTGAAGCCAATAAAATTTACAAAAGATTCAAAGATGTATACGTATATAAATATAATAATAAGCGGAAAACTGGGTTCTAATTTTTAAATAATTTTGTTTAAATTACACAATAATTTATCACACTTTAAAAATTTTATATAATTCAAATTAATATTTTTAAGGTCATTTTAAGGTGATATTATAAATATCGTAACTTTTTAATTTTTTAAATATATTATTTTTTTAATGTAATAATCATTATAATTTTTATTCTATTTTATTTTTATATTATAAACATTGTAATGCTCTTCTATTATTTTTTATAAACTACAACTATTGTTAAATTATTATTAATTTAATATAATATATGTATTTTTTAATTAATATACAATATTACATTCATCTTAATCTGGCTCTTGGCCTTTGTGAAAGTTGAATATTGACTTTAGAAGAATCCATATTCATCTTTCAACCATATAACTATGGTGCATACATATATACTAATACATGCTTTATATATTAATTATTATAGTAAAAAAAAAAATATATACTATGTGTCATACTATTAATATTTTACATATGTTTCATGCATAAATATATATGGTGCATACCATATATACTATACTATACATGCTTTATATATTAATTATTTATATGTATATACTATATATGTTTCATATATTAACTATTTATATGTTTCATGCCTAGAATCCCTGACGAGTATGGAAAGAATTACATCTAGTTTATGGGTTAAGTAACATAAAAATGTTTTAACCATTAATATATATATCTATATATATCAAGGTCAATTGTGGTCCGATTGATGTGTATTCACGGAATCATTTGAACATGTCTTTGAAAACTTCATATTATTGTGTATTATCGGTTGTGTAGTTGTACAATGTGCCTTTTATGTGTTCTTGATTGCTTTCAACCAGAAATCACAGCTTATTGAAGTTTTCAACTTCATTGTTTATTCACAAAGCTTCAATGGTTGTTTCTCCCTCATTTGTGTTTAACAAGGGGAATTTCAATGATGATAGAGATTGTCATTATTGATATAGATTGTTTAGTTGTTGATTTTTTTTCTTCTCAACTAATACATTGGACCATGCTTGTTTTTTGTTATATTGCTGTTGATTGTCTTTATCATTGGACCATGCTTGTTTTTTTTATATTGTTGTTGATTGTCTTGATCGTATCATTATTTGTATTGTATGAGCATTAATGGTAACAATGTTCATACTTTTTTCAGGTAATATAGTAATATGATATTTTTTAAGATATTTTTTATTCAAAATAAATGAAGGGGGAGGTTGTGATATGTAATTTTATTTGTTCCAGATGAATTTACAAGGGAGTGTTGAAATATGAATTTTTGATGGCGTTGACAACTTGAGTTTACCTTTCCTTCTATATGAGTTTGTCATAATTCCTATTTAGACCTTCGACTGTCTGCGGACCTCATAGTACCTCATAGTAGATTTAACGGTTGATGGAATTTCCTTTTATTTCAAGCTTGTGGCATACATCTTTACCATTTATTATTTTTTTCTTAAAAAATTATGAGGTGGTTGTCAAGTGGTTTCATTTCTCATTCCTTTGCAATTTTTACTTCAAAATTCAATAAATTCATTGAGGTTTTTAGGCTCTCCTCCTCAAAAGTTTGGTACTTGGTAATTGTAGAAATATTTATTTCTTTCCATTCATTAGATCAATGTGGGATGTACAAATTTATATTTCATGATTTTTTTAACACTAACATCTTCTTTTAGAGAGTATCTTTTTTGTATATGTTTTACAAATTTTCTACATTTATTAAAGTTTTTACTGGGATACCTTGTCAATTCTTTTTACTTTGACCCAAATTTTATTTCTATTTATTCCCTACATTGCACTTAATGGGATGTCAGTGTCGGTATTTTCTAATTTTCCATTTTCTGAAGAGCCAATTCTCACGAATTGTAAGCTCAAGTAGGATTTCTGTTTGTCATAACTATGTTTAACTAACACTAAGTCTCTTCCATTGTTTTATATGGAAAGAGATATTTATGTATTTTAACTGAGTAATATTAAATACTCTTACAATCCTAATTATTGGTTGTTTTTTTTGCAAGAGGCATGGAAACTCAATGTAACAATGGTCATCTCCACTTGAATATGAATACATCGGCTTATCTTTTTATGGATGGGAATAGATAAGCAAATCCAGAAATTTTGAAAAATGCACAAATAAAATACAATAAAATAATAAATAAATAATACATAATCAAAAAATTCAAGCGCTAAGTGACTCCACTATTTTTTTTATTCTAATCATAGATGGGGAAATCCTTCGACAACTTGATGGACACAACAAAGATGCTTGGATTCCCTAATCTCCTTTCGTTTCCTATTGTCAATGAACAATTGATTGTCATTGTTAGTTAATCTAGGTATCCACACTTTAAATTCCTAAGCGACTGTTTATTTATTGGATCATTCTTTATAGCGTTAAGTTATGAAATAATAGAGATATCATAATCACGGATAACCTCATTTAGTTTATTTATCTAACCTAATAAGGTTTAATAGATAGGTTGAGAAAATTAAATAATAGTGGAAAGAACAAGAATTATTCTACTTAAAATAATACTATATTTTATGACTACATTAGATACAATGATTTTAATTATTACATAATTTATATAATTATGAATATTTTTATTAATATATTTGTTAAATTTAATCCATATTTTATGTTTCTTCTTATTGAGGTTATATTGAGACATTATGTTGCAAAAATTTGAAGTACTCTCCCCTTGCATGCAATCTCATGTTGTGATGGAAATGCATGGGCAACTCTCCCATGTAAACAAATTAGATGATGAGTGAGAGTGCGATAGAAAATAGTTCAACGCATTCATGGTACACAAAGTGGCATAGGATTAGGGACTATGATACAAATGATGGTTCAGACAAGGTACCATCTGCTCAACATGTAGAAGATAGTCTCACATTTAGAGTCGTTGAAGTGAAATGAAATGCTTCTCATCTGCATTGATAGCTTCATGACATAGTCTCATTTGATTATGACCCCTATTAGTCCAAACAAGGTACCATCTTCTCAACATGTAGAAGATAGTCTCACATTTAGAGTCGTTGAAGTGAAATGAAATGCTTCTCATCTGCATTGATAGTTCCATGACATAGTCTCATTTGATTATGACCCCTATTAGTCCAAGAAAGGTCAAGCTACCATATGATGTAGTCCTATCGAGTCTGAAGTCATTGTGGTTGCTTTTTCTTATCTCCACACCACCCGTCTACACCTTCATAGTTGTGTGCAAGTAGCGGAAGCGTAGATGGTGGTTAAATATGACTATTGGGAGAAAGACCAGATATATGTAACAACTATTGATTTTCTTACAAACCCAACTAAGATATTGAATTCCAATGCAGTATGGAATTATATTGGCATACTAAAGTGCTTATGGATCATACTCTATCCTCTTGCAACGATTACTAGAAAATGTTTTGTAGCCATATGGAAATGTTAAAGAAATAGAAAAAAATGTGATTACTCTAATTTATTCATTACTAAAGAAACATGAAAACGTGATTCAAATTTGAACTCCTAAGCCTTTCAAAAGAACCCCAATTTTCCTCTATTTCTCTTAAAAAAAAATTGGTCGCAACACTCTTACTAAGTTTCAATTTCATATATTTTATTTTTACCTATTTAGTACATCTAAGCCCGCTTTCCATAATGATGGGTCTTATTCTTCTATTTCTCTTAAAAAAAAATTGGTCACAAAACTCTTACTAGGTTTCAATTTCATATATTTTATTTTTACCTATTTAGTACATCTAAGCCGGCTTTCCATAATGATGGGTCCTTTAGAAATGGTTAGCTAATCCTTTTGGCTTTTGGAGTGCTGAACTTGGTTTCCTTTTTGAGCTACAATACAAAATGATTATTTATACTTTTCTAATCTTTATAGTTCTAGATTTAACCACAAAATTATTGTTTATACTTTATTAATCATTATAATTATTTTTTAATACTAATATTCCAATTTAGCAAAATATTACTCTCTATATATCATATTTTAATTTTATAATAAAATAAAAACACTTACCAAAAAAACCAACGCGTTTTAACCTAAAAAAGAGATATTAGATTAATTCTTGAAGACTTCGTATCCAATCTCTACTATGGGCTCTTACATACACTCGGGGTATGGCCCCATACTATATAAATATAGATCTGAATCTTGCAGAACTATGCTTTACTTACAGTCCCTATACTCTGTAAACATAGATCTAATTCTTTCCTATATATAATTACGTTTTCAGCATTCCAACTCCCAGCTGTGCATCTATAGTACTTCGCTTAACTTCAATAATTGTAGATTTATAAATATAAAATGAATAATGTTAGATTTTATAATATATGGAAATCATAATATAATCAAATAATTGATTTTCAAAACATTCTGAAATCTTAAAACAAAAACAACTTTGGGTCGCTAAAAGTTTTCAAGGAATCTGAATATTAAAATAGCTTGTAGCATTATATTTACGGTGAGCCACAATGCTGTTTCTCGTTCCTTATTTATACAATACTTATTTCGCGATTCACTTCCAATTTTTTGTTGAGATTTTCTGTTTAAACTAAAATAGGCAGAAATCTCTGTAGGTGACAACAATAGGAAATCTGTTGCTGGATTATCTCCAGGTTGTTGGGAGCAAATTAATGCATCCTAAATTTGATGTGAGAGCAGTTAGATTCTCTCTACTATATAATAGGCAACCATTCGGATGGTTTGCTAGGAGAGTGTGAGGATTTCATTGATGTAATCTCCAAAGTTTTGATTAATATATTCCTGATGCCTATGTTTGGTGGACGTAGCCCAGATTGGTTGGGTGAACCACGTTAATAGCTGTGTTAATTTTGTGTGTGTTTTATTTAAATTGCTGTGACTGAATTCCAACAAATGGTATCAGAGCTCGTTGGAGGACTGGCACTGCTGGAGCACGGAGTTGGTTTGGAGGTGGAGCGCGGAGTTGGCTGCTGGCGCTGTAAAGTGAACTGCTGTTGAGCACGCTGTTGACCGGTATGGACTGTGCTGGTGCGTGGAGAATTTTTCCTCTCCTCGCTGGAGCTGTTGGTGCGTGGAGCAAATTTCACAGTGCACGCTGATACCTGTGAATCGTTGCATGAAAAACGAAGTTGCATCTTCCTTGTTCGTGGCCTGTTATATTTTTGGGTCTGAGACGAAGGAACACCTGCGTGGAGATCTGGTGTCTGCTGCGTGGAATGTTAACAGCGTGGAGAGTAGTGGAACAATGTTAAACCTGGTATTTTTGTTTTAAATGCTGTGTTTTAAATTGCTGTGGAGCGCTTACTGTTGATTGAGAATTTATTTAATTGTTCTCGCCTTACTGCCACCACTCGAAAAATCTGAAATGGGTAGTTATATTTTATAAACAGCGTGGATTTTCGTTAAAAACAAAACCTGCATATTAAAACCAGCGTACATATATATCCACCGTATTGAAAAATGCGTAGTCTGCCATATATAAGTTATGGTTATTATATATGTTTAAAAAAGTTAACGCATATGGTTATGTATGGGTGGTGGTAAACGCGCCATATATAAGTTATGGTTATTATATATGTTTAAAAAAGTTAACGCATATGGTTATGTATGGGTGGTGGTAAACGCATGGTGGTGGTAATAAGTTAAATGATGAACGTATGCGGTGGTTTTTTATGCCATTAAACAAAAAGGGAGTTATAAGGGATATTGAAGTTTTTTTCAAGGATTTATATTTTTTTTTAATGGCATAAGTACAAAGGCACGGGCAGTTGCAGTTTTTTGTGTAAAATTTTTAAAGGCATAGGCAGATTTTGTTTGTAAAAACAAAGGCATTGGCAATTTTTTTTTTTTG
>APFE030304432.1:0-15075 GCA_000404065.3 Pinus taeda | reverse complement strand
CGAATCTGACCTGAGAGAGCCTTCTCATACCTCGTAGGGCTAGCTACGAGGTGAAATGGTTTGATGTAGCCTTGAGAGTTTGTCTATCTCAGCCTAGGTGAATTCCAAGCGCTAACACCTTCCACCCTTAGATCCAGACTTCCCATTGAAGTGATCTTTAGGTAGGCCATCAAAGGCTTCCATTGCGCCATTCTGATAATGTTCTCTGCTTTGACTTCACCCTTGGTGAATTTGAAAAGGAATGAGGAACCCATTGAGCCTTTTGTCCTTTCCCAACTGTTTTCGGTGATTGCTCTTTCACTCTTGCTTGGGTTTTGTCTTCACCTCATCTCTGCTACCATGTTAATTTTAGGTATGTTCTATGCTTAGAGCAATTTATTTCAATTTTTCACAGTTAGCTCAATATCTTTTCCAAATTAGCAATCACATCAGCATTAAAGTAAACTGCGGATAGAACATAAACATAGATCGCAGAAGACAAGCCAAGACAAGAGGACACAAGATGCGGTGCTAGCGAGGGACAAACCCCAATGTGGGGAAATCCTTGATCATTTCTTCTTATAGGTTCTTCAATAGTTCAACACAGAGAGAGAGAGAGAGATAGTACATTTACAACAAAAGTCGACACCTTGAATTATCTAAATAAGAGCATAGATCATCTCCAAGAAGATGATACATGAGATAACTGAACTCAGTTGAAGACATGTTGCTTCAACTGATTCTCCAAGGTGACTCCTTCACCTATCATTGTGTTGCACCTCGTCATCATGCTGCGCCTCACCATGCTACACCATGTTGCACCCATCATCACTATGTTGGACCTCATGACCATGTTGCACACATCATACTACTGCACCTTATGCTGCCACTGCTGTCCCATGTGCCATTGTTGCACCATGCTGCCATAGTTGTCCCATGTGCCATTGCGGCAACATGCTACCACAACTGTTCCATGTGTCATTGCTGCACCATGCTACCACAATTGTCCCATGTTCCATAGATGTACCATGCTAGCCACTGCTGTCCCATGTGGCATACTGTTGTCCCACTGTTAATGACATTGCCATTCCATGTTTTCCATATTGTTGTCCTATTGTTAGTCATCCATTGCTGCTCCTATGATTGCTTGATGTCCCACTGTTTAGCATGTTGTGCCATGTCATAGCTTGCCGTCCCAAGTACCAAGCTCCAGCAAGAACCATGTCCTTGTTGGCTCATCTAACTTGATGCCAACACACTATACAAACGTTGTTGTTTGTCACTTTATTACAGTTGTAATTTCTGGTACTGGTTAGGGCACACAACAGTCCCTAACAGTCCTCAAATATTGGCCCAGAATTGCCCTTATGAACTGCGGCCTATGTTAGTAAGGCTTCTCTCCACTCGTGCTATTGTTCTGGGCAGTGTACAGCCCCAAACACTTCCATGTTGTCCCTGTTTTGAAGTGGTTAGGCCTGCAGCCTACCCTCAATCCTAGCTTTCACCTACAACCCTCTTCAAAACATAGTTCCTTACCTTGTTCGCTGCCCAACAAACCTGTGTTTAGCCTTGAACACATTCAACCTTCTTGCTGTAGCAGCCAACCCTCAAAACTAATCCTAGAAGGCTCCACGCTACCTTCTTTTCCTCGCTGGAATGTTGCCTTAGCTGCGGCCTAGAAAGGTCCCTTGGCTTCTTACAAGAGAACAAACCTAAAAACATCCACATCTTGGCCTCTTTAATCTCCTCTATATCACGTTGTCCCAAAATCTCCTTTAGGAAAGCACTTAGGCCTCTCCTCCATCACTGCGTTAGGATTTAGGGCATCATTTCTAGGTCATGCATAGATTATCTAGGACTGTGGCTAGGTCATGCGTATATCATGCTAGGGCTCCTTTCCTACTGCATTTAGGACTTCTAGAGACCAGGGCAATGAGTAGCCCTCCTTCTTGACTACGTCTAGAGCTCATACTAGGGCTCCTTACCTTCTGCGTTTAGGGCTTCCTCTCTTAGATTTCTCTTCCACTAAAACCTGGAACAAGTGGAGAGAAATCAAGAGTGAAGTGTGTGTAGAAATGACTATCAAGTCGCCTCTTTTTATATTAAAACATTGAGCACATGTGGGTGTTAGTTAGTTGTTGGCCGACCTTGACGAATTGTCTTATAACATAAATAAATTCATAACTCCATGAATACTTGTCGGAATCAGATGATCTTTAGATCAATCCTACACCTCTCAATGAGAGGGATCCAAGAAAAATATCAACTGCCCTAAATAAGATGACCCACATGGAGTTTGGCTCTAGTTGCCAATTTTAGCAAATGACTCAACTAATAACCAACTTCCATAAGCTATATTGTAAAACAAGAAGATTTGGAACAATCCAAGGAATTGTGGGAGAAAAGTTTGTGTAGGATATATAGGAATGGTGAAGTGAAAACAAAATGATAGTTTCTTCTTTGTTGTGTTGCGTACTATAATATTGGATATGGGCCAAAAGCTAAGAGATGGGAAGCAACATCAAGAAAAAAAATTTAGAGAAGAAAACAAATCATTAAAAAAGAGTTTAACAAGATAAATAATGGATCCTTAATTTTATGATATTTGTGTATATTATAATCGAGCATTGCCTATCATGATTTCCTTCATATTTTTCACTTTTATTTTCTCTCATTCAAGATCATCATTGATAATTGTATACATATCTTGTTGTGTTCCTTTGTTGTTTTCTAATGCTTAGTTTACAAATGATGCAAGTTGTAACCACTTTGTTATCTCATCCAATATATCGTTTCGTGGATAGCTTAATAAAAAGTATATCTTTCATAAGAAGGAACTTGGTCAAGACTCCCATACATTCACAATGCTTTACTATGAGCTTGTTTGTGTAAATTATCATCCAAATATAAAATCCAAGTGGAAATTGACCACTTGTACTTACTTGATTTTTGAAAAAGGATTCTTTGTCACATGAGTATGAAGCCCACTATTAGAGAGAAATAGTAATGGACACATCATTATATCAAAGTGTAAGATAATAAATTGAGTTGGATCAAACCTCTATTACAAAGTCATTTGAACTCAACCAATCATTGTAAAATTCAAAGAGTTTTGTCAAATGCAAATTGAATATTTGAAAGTTGTTTAAACTCAACTAATCATTATAAAATCCATTTTTTGGGATGCAAATTGGAAATTAAAAAGTAAAAAATATTAGGCCACACTCTTTTATTTATTTGCATGCGATAGCAAGGAAATTTGGTTTGCACCTTAATAAATTGAAGTGGATTTAATAATCCCTATTTCAAAGATTACAAAGTCATTTAAAATCAACTAATCATTTATTTAATTAATTAATTATTATATTATTTTTTTTCCAAAAGAAAAAAAACGCTAGATTTGTTTTAACAAAAAACCAGTATATATATGTTCTAGATAATATGTCATAATATGCAGACATTATCCACCATATCCAACTAAAAAGAAATATATACAGAACAAAGATAAGAAGGGATCGAAATCTACCCACCCTTGTATTAAAGTGACAACATCAAAATCTAAAAAAACTATATATGATTAGAAAAAAGCATGGCCCATGAGAATCTAAACGTTCAAAATATATAAAAAAGAAACCTGGGAACGCAAAAACAGATTAATTTAGGGAAATCTCACCCTACTCCACCATCATATCCTCTAAACAGAGCTAGAAATGAAGTGTTTCAGGAACTTCCAGTAGACCTCTCTTCGGTAAGCCATCAACTGCAAAATTTAATTTTATGTACACATGCTTGAACGAGATGTTGGCAAAGCACTGTTTCAACATCTCAATGCACTCTAGCTAGTTGACTAAATTGGGGGCGAGAAATTGGACCATCGAGTGATCCCATCAATAACGGATGTGGAATCCCCATAGATATTAATACACTCCAACCGGTGCCTCTTAGAAAAAAAAATTAGTCCCCAAAGACCCAAAAACTCAACTCTGGAGTTTGTGCCCTGTCTTCCATGCCAAAAGAGAAGGTAATGAAACCGTGGATTGAATCTCAACCAAGCACTACAACCACATCTACCAACTTGTGTGGCACCATCAAAGAAGTCAGTCGAGAAATCAACCTGCATATGATTTAACATCAACATATTTGTGGTTCCGACCAATCACCAGCCAAGCCAGAATGTTGGAACAAATCCTGGATATATCCATGTGCTTGTCTTAAAAAATCACGAGATTTCTAGCACGCCAAATCTCCCAAGCAATATACAATGGGATAGTCTTGAGTTTTCCACTCCTATTTGACTACCATTGATAACAGGTTTCCAGGGAGAGGAAAAGGTGGAGAGGGGGGAGCTAAAGGAAATTCAAAACCCGTGTTCACACCTCCATAGAAAGGGGACACTATAAGAAAAGGTGAAGTACATTTTCCTGACACTGTCTATAGAATGAACACTAACCTGGGCCCTGGAAATTCGTTTTACAAACATTATCCTAGCTGAGAACTCTATTCCTCCATACTAACCAATAGAAAATGATAATCTTTAGATGCATGTCCCAACTCCAAGCTTTTTGTTACCAACACATATCAGACAGGGGATTTAACTTGTAAGAAATATATTTATATATGTTTGGGGCCACCACAATAACTTTTTGCATAAACCCATGCCAGACTAGAGCATCACCATGAACCTTCCGAACAAGGCCAACTTGTTGAAGGTCATGTATGAAGCGATGCCAACAAGCCACATTATCACCAGATAAACCAACTTCCATTGCATTTCTCCAAGTTGGATAAGACTCATTCTAGTGACCAATGACTTGATCTAGAAAGAAAAAATCCCTGGCATGTAGTGCATCAATAACCCGATCAGGTACCCTGTGTGCGTCGCAGACCCCTAAAATTGAGTCAACCCTAATCAATATTTACCAAAAGACTATTGCAGTTTTTCCAGGAACCATCTTCTGACTTTATATAAACTTCACTATATATAGGGCCCTTTCTACATGCCAATGTCACCCCTCCTGAACCATTCAAAAATCGTCTTGCACTTCATATATTTTTCAAAGATGATGTCATGACAAAGGCCTTTGCCAAAAAAAGCTCTCTATAGTGTTTTTGTTAATAAAGCCTCGCAAAAAATGCGAAGATTCAGAATGCCCCATCCACCATACTCCTTTTCCTTCGTGATAGCATCAAATCTAACCAAATGGAATTTTTGTGCCCCTTGATCCCCGACCATAGGAAGTGCGCCATAATAACCTTAATCCACTGGATGACTCTCACTGGAAGCAAGAACAAGTGCATCCAATAAACCAAAATTTGTTGCAAGACAAACTAAATAAGAGTGTACCTACCTCCGAGAGAAAGCTAGCAAAAATCAACCAATCATTGTAAAATCCAAAATACTTGTTTTCTTTATCATTGTAAAATCCAAAATAAGTGTTTTTTAAGATGCAAATTGAATATTACAAACTTGTTTAAACTCAACTAATCATTATAAAATCCAATAAATTTTTTGGGATGCAAATTGAAAATTCAAAAATAAAAATGATTAGGCTCCTGTCAACTAATCGTTATAAAATCTAATAAATATTTGGGATGCAAATGGGAAATTCAAAAATAAAAATGATTAGGCTACTCTCCTTTATTAAACCGAAAACACATAGAAAACTACTAGGGGCATTTCGAGAATCGAACTCGGTATCCTGTGTGTGTCAGAGACCCCTAAAATTGAGTCAACCCCAATCAATATTTTATTGCCTCTACCAAAATACCATTATAGCTTTTCGAGGAACCATCTTATGACTTTATGTAAACTTCACTATATATAGGGCCCTTTCTGCACGCCAATCTCACCCCTCGTGAACCATTCCAAAATCATTTTGCACTTCATATATTTTTCAAAGATGATGTCATGCCAAAAGCCTTTGCCAACAAAAGCTCTCTATAGTGTTTTTGTTAATAAAGACTAGCAAAAAACTCGGAGATTCAGAATGCCCCATGCACCATACTCCTTTTCCTTCGTGATAGCATCAGATCTAACCAAATGGAATTTTTGTACCCCTCGTCCCCGACCATAAGAAGTGGCGATAATAACCTTAGCCCACTGGTTGATTCTCACTAGAAGCAAGAACAAGTGCATCCAATAAACCAAAATTTATTACAAGACAAACTAAATAAAAGTATCCCTACCTTCGAGAGAAAGCTAACACAGACAACTAGACCGAAAAAACACAAACAACTAAAACCGAAAAACACAAACAACTACCAGGGGCATTCCGAGAATCGAACTCGGGACCTCTCGCACCCGAAGCGAGAATCATACCACTAGACCAAATGCCCGAACTTAGTCTTATTTACACTAATAATATATGAGAGATTTAACGTTATGGAACCAAACAGTTTAAAACTGGAGTCTCAGCATCGCGGCATGACATATAGAACTGAAATTAAATCTCAGCAGCGGTTTTTAGCCCACGCCACATGAGGAACAACGCATATATAGCTGACCAGATACCCTAAAACTAAAATATAAGCCTCTGAGAAATGGGATTTTAACCCACACCCTCTCTCATCATTAAGGAATGACGCATAAAGAACTGACCAGATACCCTAAAATATAATCTCAGCCACCGTGAAGTTATATCTCAGCCCCTGAGAAGAGAAGGTCAGAAGATGGATTTGAACCCACGCTCTCTCAGAAATGAGGAATGACGCATATTGAACCGACCAGATATCGTAAAAGCTAAAATTTCAGTCCTTGTGAAGCTAAAAGTTAAAGTGGGATTTGAAACCAGACCGTCGTTAAAGAACCACAAAACTAAAACATTATTTCTTTGAGAAGAAAATGTCAGAAGTGGGGTTTGAACCCACGCCCTCGTTGGAGGACCAGAACTTGAGTCTGGCGCCTTAGACCACTCGGCCATCCTGACAAGGTTATGGAAGCGATTGAAACAAATTCCATATATCGATTCATCAAGATGAAGTCATATATATATATATATATATATATAATTAATAATATAAAGTAATTTTTATTATTAATAAATAATGATTATTTTATAAATATATATAATATATTATTATATAAAAAGTAATTTGAGAAGTGATGTGGTTTTTTCAATAATAGTGATAGGTTAGTTTGCGGTCGCGAATATCAGCCAGTGATCACTATCTCCAACGCTGATTTGACAATTGAGTTATGATAGATTTTCCCATTGCGTAATTTTTTTATTAAAGATATATGTGGCAAAGAAAAAAGACACAATATGTGATGCATTTATATACCTCAATGCAAGGCTTAATTTGTCTAGATTAAAAAATTTCTTACTCTTTTATTTTATTATTGTATTTTGCATTAGAGGCAATAATTCTTCTACTTGAAATTTTTAATGAGAGGCATTTTGCAATGTTACATAAATTATTTTTCTATTGAATTATTGTGAATGAGAAGTAATATTTATTTCATAAAGTGATTTGCAATTTATTCTTTAATCAATTATTATTTTAAGTACTAGTGTACAATTATTATGTATGAGGTGTAAACCAGTTGATTTGTTTGGGAGTTTAGTTCTCATCAAGTCTCAAGTTTGAACTTTATAGGGACAAGTTGAGGATGTCAGCTACTTTGGAGAATTAAACTATTCCAAGGGGCATCTAAGTTGGATCGAGCTTCATACAATCTCGATGTTAGCATCCCACTTGTGGGCAAATCATTCTTCCATTCATCATTGAGGCTAGCCCCAATGTAGGCAAAACCTAGTTATGGAAGAAAAAAAGAATTTAGCATACAATTATGACAAACATATACTTTACATCAAAAACATTTTAACAATGGCATTAACAATACCTTGCTTCATTAACCTAACAAGTCATTAGTAACCTTCACCTTCACCTCTTTTCATTATTCAAGCATTTACATTTATTTTTTCTATATAAAAAGGTACATAATATTCTACTTAATTTGAGCCGCCCCATTATAATGTTGTACATAGTACTACCTTCATAATGCTAGCTTACAAAATAAATAAAACCATGCACATTAATTATCGCATTTAGTCAAAGAAAGAAGATTGGAACGTTCATCTCGACCCATATGAACCATGGCTTCATTTATAAACATAACAATCTTCCATTATTTTTTTATCATAGAGTCTTACACATTAATGGCCATCACATATTTCCTCAGATTCTAAAAAATAATCTATATAATCTTTAATATTGTTGACAATACTTGAATTTGTTGGATGTTTGAGTTGTCATGTATACATTAGTCTAGAGCCATTTTGTTTAACCTATTGTTTATGGTTCAAAGATCTTCTCCTTGTGTTGTGTCTGTCTCTCTTAATTTCTCCTCAACTACAGTAGCATGTTATGTTTCTAGTTTCCTAGGGTTTACATCTTGAGTTCCACATTATAAAGGACTACATTAATCACTTGATGTAATTTTTCTCTATCGAGCTCCAATCCATTTTCCACTTTGTACTTACATTCTCCAAGCTTTCTTTTCATGGCAACTATTCTCAATGAAATTTCACTTCAAATAAATTTATCCCCTCCTATAGTGGTTCAAAAGTGACTAAAGGAAAGTTGTTACTTTGTTCATAAGAATAAGATGAAAGATCCATACTATCTCTATTTCTAAGCCCTCTTCAAATTGACACAAAGGAGAAGAAACAAAACTCTTTCCATTAATGGCTTCACCTTGTCAACGTGACTTATTTCACTTCAATTTGGCTTCACCTTGTCAATGTGACTTATTTCACTTCATTTTACCTTCCCTTAATATGAATTATCACTCTTTCCTCAACAATTTGGTTAGCCAACTAATTTGCCACCTTATTTCTCAACCTTTTTGTTCATAAAAACCAAACCTAAAATCAATTTGTTTTTCCAAATTCTATAACAATATGTAATATATAATCCTTCCAAATTATATTTGTCTACTAAATTTATTCTTTAATTTTTAAAATGACAAAATACTTTATTTATAATTAATATCCAGATTTAATAACTAAGTATAAAGTTATGTTGATGGGGTTGAATTCATCACTTACAACCTTAAGGGGATCTCTTTGATATGAGGTCCCAACTAGACTTCACACCATTTGGGATGAGAGCCCATTGGGTTTTTTCAACTCGACTGTGATCAACTTCAACGAAAATACTTTAAATGAATCTATACAATGAATGCTACACCATATTTATAATAAGAATGTAACTAAAAGAAAAAGTGATAGCAGTATCTAATTAAGATACAAGTCAACTAAAAGTATACTAGTTATCAGTTATGAAACAATATACAATCAATAACCAACATAAACATGCAATTATTTGAAAAAACGGGAGGTCTACAACTTGAACGAGGATCGAAGCTGACGCTAGGGTTTTGTATTAGGGTTCCATGGCGGGAGGCGCAGGGGAAAGCGTCGCTCCCTCCTACAGTCAGGTAGTCATAGAAGGAGGAAAGGAAGTAGGAGGGAAGCATTTCAAAAAACCGTCGGGAAAGATTTCAGAAGCAAGAGGCAAGGAGACAGTTGGACAAAACGAATCCCAAGATCAGGAAAGGAATCAACAGGAAACAAGTAAAGAAAAGGAGAAGGGAGGCGGCAGCAGAAAAATGACTTCCACAAGAACTACGGGAGTTTGAAAACCCAAATCGAGCATCATTCCCCGGGTCATATTGAGTGATCCTGCGATTCAAGCGCACAGGGACCATATGAAAGAACATGCGATCATCTACAACTTCATGGGGTTATGGCCAATGGAGACAACTTTACACATCTGGATTAGGAGCCATTGGAAGCCAAAGGGAGAAATACATTTACATATGGGTTCTAAGGGCTTCTTCATGGTGGTGTTTGCGAACCTAGAGGACAAAGACAGAGTGTTTGAAGGGGAGCCTTATTTCTATGTTGCGGCAGGACTCTACATGCGGCCATGGATGATGAACTTTGTCCCGAAACGTGAAACATTTACATTTGTACCGGTTTGGATCAGACTATACTCACTACCTTTGGATTAATGGCTCCCAGAATCTTTGAAAACCATAGGCAACAAGCTGGGACATTTTCTGAAGATATCAGAGGCAACTCTCAAAGGTAAATACACCTCCTTTGCTTGAATATGTGTGGAAATGGATCTATATGGAGCCCTTCCGGAAGCAATACTTTTAGAGATATATGATGAAGATTGGGTGCAAAATGGTGGACTATGAGCACATACCTTTCAGGTGCCGCAAATGTCATGAACACGACCATCTGTTTAGGGACTGCCCAATAAACAATATGGAAGGTAATGGGAAAACATATTTGGATAGAGATCATGAGGTTTTTACCAAGGTTGGGGCCAAAGGGAAAGGGGGAAAATGACCACACAAGAAAAGCAGTGAAGACAGAAATGAAAGATGAAATAGTTTCAAAATCCTAGAGGAAGTAGAGGAGAACGTGGAGACAGTCCAGGACAGGGAGAACACATCCAAGGAGCAGGTAACGGAAGCTGAAATGGAGGATATCATAATAAACAACTAGCAGAAGGAGGATCTACCAAGCTGCATGGAGATCAGTAAATACTATGAGATGACTCCAAGTGAGGTAGGAACAAAGGACCATGAATTATAGGAGATTCTAAACAGGGAAAATATGGATCTAGAACTATTTCTGGAATAAGGCAGGAACAAAGGAGTGGATTCCTTGCCAAAAGAAGACTATGATCGAGTTCAACAGCTCTTTCTATGGAGGGCACAATCGAAGGGAACTGGTGTTAAGAGAAACCATGAAAGCTAGGAGCAAAGTGGGGTCAAAACTATGGAGAACTCACAGGCACAATCTCCAAAGAACTCAAGAAGGAAAAGAGGAAGGAAAAGACAAAATGAACTACTAAACGAATGTGGAAAACTACTGATTAAATCAGGTAAGATGAAAGATCTTACTAGTTATTCCTTTACTAACCTTTCTTAATGAAGCTTACAACATGGAACATTAGAGGTTTAGGTAGTAGAAGGAAACAAAGGAATCTGAGTAACATAATTAAATAAGAAAAACCAAACATGGTCTTTATTCAGGAGACCAAATGTTCAATGGAGAAAATAAGAGAAATTCATAATAAATGGTTAATCAAGTATGAGTATTTAGAGGTCAAGGAAAATAACTCGATAGGTGGGATTCTTACACTATGGGATCCACAGAAATTTGGAATCCTTGATGCAACTATCTATCTTTGGTGTGCAGTCTAGTAGGTGATAAGAAAACATATATGATAACAAATGTTTATGGACCTCAGAAGCAAGTAGATAAACTCAAGCTTCTTACCTCCCTGGAAAATCTAAGAGCACAATATCCCAATATGCCTTGGATAGTTGCAGGTGATTTCAATATGATAAGATCTCTTTCAGAAAAAAAAAGGAGGCACTAGATAGCTAGGTAGAGATTTTGAAGCCTTCCAATATTTCATTATGAACATGGGACTAGTGGACATCGAGACAATAAATGGAACCTTCACGTGGAACAACAAAAGGGGAGGGGATTCTCAAGTGGCTTCAAAACTTGATAGATTTATCTTCTCTGAGGATCTCCTCCTCATAGGACCAGCCATCACAACATCCATTCTTCCCTTTGGAGGTTTGGATCACTGGCCAGTTCAGCTGGAAGCTACCTTTATGGGAACTCCGAGGAACAGGCCCTTCAGCTTCGACAATGCCTGACTCTCACACCCCAAATTCACCAGTAGCATTTGACAAGAGGATCTGAATATTCAAGGCACTAAAATGTACATGCTCCAACAGAGACTGAAATATATTAAATCCAAACTTAAAGCTTGGAACAAAAAGGAATTTGGCAATATCCTCAAGGCTAGAATTGAGACTGAATAGAAACTCTAGGAAATCAATCAGATCAATATCTCAGAGGGCTTCAACGAAGAGAGGCAAAAGCTAACTAATTCTTTGCAGGAAGAATGGGAGGATCGATGCTTACAAGTGGAAAATTTCTGGAGATAGAAATCTAGGATTTAATGGATCAGAGAGGGAGAAAGAAATAATAAGTTCTTCCACAAATCCATTATCGCCCATAGGGAACATAATAGAATCACAAAGATTAGGGATTCTCAGGGTGTTGAGCTTGTCTCCCACAAGGACATGGAATCAAATCTAGTACAACAATTCTCTAATATTTCCAAGGAGCCAATGGAGGATAGATTTAGGTTCATTAATCAGTTCACCCAGCATATCCCCAAGTTGGTCACTAGAGAGGACAACCACAATCTCAATAGGCCAGTCTCGGAAGAGGTGGTCAGTGAGGTGATCAAGGAAATGCAAAGTGGAAAAGCACCAAGCCTGGATGGATTCAATGTTGATTTCTTCAAAGCCTGCTGGGATACAGTCAAACATGATATCCTCGAAGTTGTGAAGACTCAAGAAAATACAAAAAGGTTTTGAAAGCATTGAATGCTTCCTTCATAGCTTCAATCCCCAAAAAGGAAAATGCTATGACTCCGGATGGATTTAGACCCATAGCCTTATGTAATTTGGTGTATAAAATCATCTCCAAAGTGGTAGCCAATAGACTCAAGCCCCTACTACCTTCCCTAATCTCAGAAGAGCAAACAGGCTATGTGGAAGGACGACAAATTCTCAACAACATCATCCAAGCACATGAGGTGGTACACTCTCTCAAAAGCAACAAGCAAGCATGCATGATTATTTAGTTGGACATTGTGAAAGCCTATGACAAACTCAACTAGTCTTATATTAGAGCTACTTTGAAAGCATATGGCTTTGACCAAAATTGGATAAGATGGGTTATGGCACTAGTCACCACGACTGACTTTTCCATTCTGCTTAATGCAGCCCCTTCAAATACATTCACACCTTCCAGAGGGTTCAGACAAGGTGATATGAAACCAGCTCAAGAAAAGATAGAAAAGATAGATCAACGCTTTAGAATTCAGCCTCTTCGAGGGAGAAACCTCCTTTACATTACATAAATGAAGAATTCTTGGATGATTCAAATGAAAAAACCTCCTTTCTATATATAGGATTCTAAGGAGTCACAATATAACCCAACCGACCTAACAATAATAATATAAAGCCACAAAAATAACAATAGAGGGATTCTATGGGGCTCAGTAATAACAATATGGGGGCAATAGGGGCACAACAATATTAATAAGGGGTATAAATACACTAGTAATGGGGTAATCACTAGTATTATAGGGACCCAACATGCCCCTCTCCTTCAAAAAAGTGTTTTCCTCAACTCTTGAGTAGTTCTGGATACTTTTGCATAAAATTCTCATCCTCCCATGTGGAATCTTCAGCGGATAAGTTCTTCCACTTGATAAGATACTCTGAAATTGAACGATTTCGTAGCTATCGAGTTCTTGTTTCTGTGACTGCTTCCTGTTCCAATATAATTTTTCCTTCCTTGTCAAGTTCTGGCAATATTGTTTGAACTAGGAGCTTGTCGCCTATAACCTTCTTTAAACATGAAACATGGAAAACTGAGTGCAATCGAGAAGCTGCAGGAAGCTCCAATTTGTATGCCATAGTACTAATCTTTTGCAACACCTTGTACGGACCATAATACTTTCGTGATAATTTATTATCCTTCTTAGCTTGCTTGAGAGACATTTGCTTATATGGTTGTAGCTGTAGGAATACCCAATCACCTACATCAAAACTTCTTTCACTGTGATGTTGACCTGCCTGTTGTTTCATTCTATTCTGTGCCAACACGAGGTTAGCCTTTAAGAGTTGGAGAACTTGTTGTTGATGTTCGATGTGATGTTCTACTACTTGAACCTTAGAATTTTCTCTTAAATATGATGTGATGGATGGTGGATAATATCCATAAAGTGCCATAAGTGGGGTCATTTTTGTTGTTGTATGAAAGGAAGAGTTATACCACCATTCAACCAGAGGCAACCATTTGACCCATTATGTCTATTTATTAGATACAAAGTAGCAAGATATCCTTCCAAACATTTGTTTACTATCTCAGTTTGCCCATCAAATTGAGGATGATAAGATGAGCTATGAGCTAATTGAGTACCAACACAAGAAAATAATTCTGTCCAAAAATTTCCAGTGAAAATGGGATCTCTGTCACTTACAATAATCTTTGGGTTTCCACATAGCTTTTGAATTGTTTCCATAAATGCAGTAGAAACTGTACTGGCTTTAAATGGATGTGATAATGCACAAAAGTGTGCATACTTGGTAAGTCTGTCAACTACCACCATGATGACACTCTTTCCCTCAGACTTGGGTAAACCTGTGATAAAATCCATTGAAACCTCCTCCCAACGTTGGCTTGGATGGATAAAGGTTGTAATAGACCCGGTGTATTAATGTTTCAACTTATCTTGTTGCAAACCAAACATTTGCCACAAATCTTTTGAAAATATCTGAATTTAAGGCCATCCCAAAAAATTCTTCTTAAACCTGTGGTAAAGTTTCTAAAAATCCTGAGTGTCCTCCTAAGGGAGGAAGTGCTGCCAATTCCATAAGAATCTTTTATTTTAGCTGGATTCTTACAGAGGTATAAGCGATCTTTTTACACATAACAAATCATTTTGCCCAGCGTAAATGTATCAGATGTACTGGGAATCTTGTTGTAACTTTCGAATAAGTGCCCAAACTTCTTCGTCATTCTTCCATTCCTCCCTTGCTTCGTTTATCCAATCTGGTTGGACAATAGAAATGGCGCACAACAATGCTTCCACATCCTCATCCTTTCTTGAGAGTGCATCTGCCACCACATTTTGCTTCCCTTTTTTGTAGATGATTTCAAAAGTCATAACCCAACATCTTTGTGACCCACTTTTGTTGCTCTTCAGAGGATCATCTTTGTTCTAAAAAGTATTTAAGGCTATCATGATCCGTTTTTACCTTGAAGTGTCTTCCCATTAGGTAGGGTCGCCATTTCTTAAGTGCATGGAGTATTGCCAACATTTCCTTCTCATAAATAGCTTTGTGTAAAAACTTTCCCTTGATGGGACAACTTTCAAAAGCAATGGGTCTTTCATCTTGCATTAGAACAGCACCAATTCCATTTCCTGAAGCATCACATTCCACAATAAAGGTTTTTGTGAAGTCTGGTGTAG
>APFE030304421.1:6903-23728 GCA_000404065.3 Pinus taeda | reverse complement strand
CTACCTCGCCCCAAAGACTCCCCTGCAGAAACTGTGTCCCATCCCCGCAGCCAAATTTGCCCTCTCCTCAATTTGCCACCAAAAACCCGAAAACCCCAAAATCAAATTCTTTTATCAGTTTACTAGCCTAATATCAGTGTTACTTTGTTGGTCATCTCCCTAATTGAAAATTTTCCAAGAGAGACCGGAGAGAGCCTTCTCCTGCCCCGTAGGGCTAGCGACGAGGCTGAATGGTTTGATGTAGCTTTGAGATTTGCCTTTCTCAGCCTGAGGTGAAATGTCAAACGCTAACATAATTCACATCTATGATTAAGCAATTACATAGAAGATCTTCAATAGTAGAACAAGAATAGCAATAGGATCATAAAGAGACAACCAAACAAGAAACACAAAGCATTTTACCCTGGGAAAACCCACACGGAGGAAAAACCTAGCAACCCTTTTCTTAGAGAAATCATTAAGATTAACAGAGATGCATCAAGTCACAAAGTCAACCTGACTTGTAGCATAGCACTGGCCACACCTGGTCAAACTTCCCTCTTAGACAGGTCGATCTTTTCCTCAAACAATTCTCCCTGGTCTGCTCAGAATTCAGCCTCCTTCTTGCCTCTGAATTTGGCCCCCTGCTTCAGAATTCAGTGTGATCAAAACTTGAATCTGCCAGCAATTTCAGCCTGTCCAAAAGATAAATTTAGTTGCCATAGAATAATTCTTTTTTTGGAGGAACTTGGCCTCCCTTCTTTGCGTTTGCTTGTACATACCATGTGAAAATTCTATCGCTGCAACAACTGATTTATTTTACCTACTTATTTTGCAATAAGTTATTTATGAAAACCCTTTAGTAAACATTAAAATAAATTATGCTGCAGATATCACACCATAATGCAGAAACAAACACATGCACAAGAATCAACACATGGACACAAATATTTTGGACAACAATCCCTGGAAAAACCCAATGTGGGAAAAACGGTGCAGCAAGGGAGGATTTTATTATTCAACAATTCTTTAGTACAACTGGGTGCCAACTTGGCATACCCAACAGAGAAAAAAAATTCTCTAGCACTTCTCCCAGTTTCAGCGTCGGCCTTGTTGACCTCTGAGTAGCTCCCAAACCCTCTGCGTTGCTCCTGCCTCTCTGTGTCACCCACGCAAGCCCTCCAGTGACAGGGTAGTCTGTTGCCTCTGCGTCTGCCTCTTCAACCTCTATGCTAGTCTTCTGGTGTTGTTCCCAACTCTCTATGTTGTATCCGCTGCCTCCTGCTACTCTCCAAACCACTAGTTCTAATGTCTCAGCTAACCACGCTCCATAAATCGAACTAATTGGTCTCCCTCAGTGTGTTCTCCAACTGACCCTCAAGCCTCTTATTAAACTTTTCCTGTTGGTCCTTCAACGACCGAGATTAAATCTCTAAGCAACGGTTAATATTAGATTTGGCTTGATCCATGACTTTTGGAACATTCTAACCCAGTTTTATATTAATACCCATTAATATTTTATTTTTCCTAAGCTTAGACTTAGGAACTCCATTAAAAATATTTATTATTTTAATATCTCCCAAACCGGTTAGAATCTGCCCAAACCATTTCTAGGTCTTGGAGATCTCATTTGCTTTAGTCTTTCCACCAATTTTCATGGCTAGACCACATCCGATGCTACCCCAAATCAACACTCCCTCTTAGCAAGGATTGTGCTCTAGTAACACTCCTCACTGAGCATCACTTTGATTATCCGGCACCGGTCCCTGTGCTGTTGCTAGGCCTCCTTGCCCAACATCCTTTGCAATGCTGCATCCTAAATTGCTGCCCATGGCTTTTCCATCGCGACTGCTTCATCCGTACGACAACTCCCTCTGCATCCGTGCTGCTGCTAGTCCTTTCTCCCAACACTACATCTGCACTGCAACTCCCTTTGTCTTCGTGTTGCTGTTGGTCTTTCTTCCCAACACTGCATCTGCATTGCCATCTCTTCTCGCCATGTTGCATCGTGCTACTATTGACTGCTACTGCACTGCAACGTCACCCCCATTTCTGCTACTGGAATGGATTCTTTATCATCCCCATCTTTTCCTTGAAATAATCAAACTTTGTTCTTCTAAGGGCCTTGGTGAGGATGTTTGCCACCTGTTATCTTGTAGGTGTGTAGCTCAACTGTACAGCTCCTTGTTGGACACAGTCTTTGACAAAGTGACACCGGATATCAATATGCTTTTACCGATCATGAAACACTAGATTCTCATAGAGCTTGATGCAACTTGGTTATCGCACATGATCCTGGTTGCCTCCATTTTTCTTCTGAGTAGGTTGACAAGCAGTTTTCTAAGCCATATGGCCTCACATGAAGCTGTGCTCGTAGCAATATATTCTACCTCAGCTAAGCTCGGAGCCATGGATTTTTGTTTCCCACTGCACCAGGAGATCATTCTTGATCCAATGTTGAAACAGTACCCAGAGGTACTTTTCCGATCCACTGAACTTCCTGCCCAATCTACATCAGTAAATCCACTCAATCTAATATCCTTACTCCTAGTGTACAAGAGTCCATAATCCACTGTTCCCTGTAAATAGCTGAGAATATGTTTGGTTGTTGCCCAGTGCACTCTCTTCGGCTCCACCATGAACTGACTGAGGGTGTTGACAACATAGCAAATGTCTGACTTGGTATTGACCAAATACATCAGGGACCCTATGAGCTGCCTGTATAAGGTGGGATCAACATCCTTGTCTTCTGATGCATCAATCTTCTTCCAGTTGGTGATCATTGGAGTAGCCATGGGTCTACAATCCTCCATCTTGAATCTCTTTAGGGTTTCTGTAGCATATCTCCCTTGCCCAAGGAAGATCTCCCCTTTTTGCTGCCAAACTTCCAACCCCAGGAAATAATGCATTTGTCCCAAATCCTTAATGTCGAATTCTTTGGTTAGATTTTTCTTGTAGTCCCTGATGAGCCTGGATATCTTGTTGGGAAGATATCATCCACATATAATACTAAGATTAGAGGCTCATTCTCTACAACTAGATAGTAGAGATTTGGATCTGCGTCACTCTTGACAAATCCCATCTTCTGCAAGTAGCCATCAATTCGACCATACCATGCTCTAGGTGCCTGTTTCAGCCCATAAAAGGCTTTCTTCAATCTGCATACATGAGACTTCTTCTCTTGTGTCTTAAAACCCTCTGGTTGTTCAATATATACCTCTTCTTCTATCACTCCGTTCAGAAATGTTGTTTTGACATCCATTTGATGAATCTCCCACCCCCTCTGTGCTGCAAGAGATATCACGGTTCTAATAGATGTATACCTGGATACTAGGGTGAAGGTCTCTTCGTAGAGAATAGTCTTTCGGATTAATCACATTGTAAGGATTGGGTCGACGTTTCGAACCAACTAATGTGGTTCATCCTCAAGACAAGGTGAGAAACTAGACGATCTAAGAGAATAAATAGCAGGGATGCATCAATGTTCAGGGAAAGCCGTCCAAAAAATAGTCGTTGGTGAAAAATTATGAAGGGATAAGAGTTAAATTAAAATAACTGATATTTAGTTAAAAATAACTATTATGTAATAATTAATTATTTAATATTAAAAATATAAATGATTTAGCATTTTAAGTTAATAAAATAATAATTATTAGGGATGACCTATTCAAAGCGTATCTATCGATTAAAATGATAATTAATTTTATATAATATTAATATGCTTTAAAATAATAATGCTAGGTTGAAAATAAGTTGTTTTGTGATGAATTTGTTAGTGTGATAATAAATTAATAATTTATTTATTTACCAATTCAAATAATAATATTATCTATGAATAACTTATCAATTTAGATAATAAAATAATTATATGATATTATTAGGGATGACCTATTCAATGTGAGTTAACATGATTAATTAATATATTTTATCGATTAAAAAGCTAATGATAACTAAGCATAATCTATTTATATAGTGTTAATACTATTAAAAATAAACTAGATAATAATATTTGGTTTATGTAATGAATTAGTTAGGGATGATATTAAAAATAATAATTTATTTATCCATTCAAATCATAATATTATCAATGAATAATATTATCTATGAATAAAAATACTAGATAGGAACGACCTATTCAATGGGATTAGGTGGAAAACTGGCCAATTTATAATTTGAAAGTTGGATATAATTTGTAATTTTGTTGAGCTAACTCATTACACTCCTATGTTTTTTGCAACACAATGGTGGGAGGCTTTTGGTAGCCATTGTTCTCAATTGCAGAAGTTTGCAATTTGTATTTTGAGTCAAACTTGCAGTGCTACTGGGTGTGAGCACAATTGGTCTGTTTTTGAGAGGATTCACACGAAGAAGAGAAACCATTTGGATAAAAAATGGTTAAATGATCTAGTCTATGTCCAATACAACCTTTGCCTTAGATGCAACGAAATGCTGAACAAAAGCCCTGTTTCAGATCCCATTGTGTTGGAAGATATTGATCCAACATCAGATTTGGTAGTGGAGAGTCATCCAGCAAAGTTTGATTTTGATGAGGAACTTGATTTGGATTTACAGACGGTGGCATCACTCAAACATAATGTTCAGTTGAATGCAGATCCACTTGTACCAGCCTCAGGGCTAGCCCCAAGTCCTCCAGTTGCAGGTGCTTCCTCTGCTCAGCCACGACAGAAGCGCATATCTCGTCTATCTCAACAACCACCAGTGCATAGCATGCTAGTGCTACCACTTCTACAGTTGCAGTTGGAGATGATGAGGAGGAGCCATGGGCTTCCCTGTCTGACTCTGATTCAGAGGTTGAGCTAGATGATGTTGGCTCCTCTAGCAGTAGCCAGTAGTACTGGTCAGTGGTGACTAGTGATGTTTCACAATTTACTTTTGTTGTAGAGGCCATTTCTAGCCTCCTTGTTTATGTGTTTTTGTTTTGATCTCCATATCATCATCATGTATGTATTGGACAATGCACTGGGTGCCATGTTGATATAATGGATATATTCATGAGCCTACTTTGATCATATGTTGTCTTCTATATATATTCTAAAGCTTTGTGTTTGGAAACATGAATGAAAATCTTTAAAATTATGTTTGTTTTATAAAAAAAAATATTTAATGTAATTTTTACAACGACCAAGTCATTGAAATCAAATCGGCCGAGTCGATACCGAGTTGGAGTTGGAGTCGGAGTCTGCCCTTGGCCGAATTGGAGTCGGAGTAAGAGTTTTAAAACATTGCTCTTGTCTCAAACTTTGCTTTGATCTTCCACTACTACCATCTGTTTCCTGAGCCTTGGCAACCTTTACTATGTACTTGCAATCCTAGCTAGGAGGCCATGGAAGAACAATTATAACCAAGCAAAGGATGCAAAGACAAGAGACTGACTAATAATAAAACAATAACAATAATAATCAAGGAAGATAGATCTAAGTTACATATTTTTTTGAGGAAAATGCCAATGCCCTCTTGATCCTCTTCATCTTGCAAATTTATCATCCTCGTCTTCTTCATCAGTTACTTTCCTTCCTTCCTTACATAAGCTAGGGTTCCTTCTTTCAACGGAAATATTGATCTAGGTCTAGTCCTAGTGTTTTTTCCATAAACCTTAGGGATTTCTTATCCAAGCCCTTTTTACCTGCTAGGGTTTAAAAACCCTAGATCTCCAATTATGTGGGTTTTTCTTTTCATATCCAAATGTCCAAAACCCTAGAATCCCTATAGCATCATTGTCATCAACCAATCAAGGATGTTTCATCCAATGATTACCCTTGGTCCCTCCAAACCAAGTAACTCGAGTTTCTCAAAAACATTGTAGCAACAACAATATTTTGTCCTCAGAGACTTGGTCATCATTCTTCATTTCAATATGTAAAGAATAGAATCCAACATTCTAGGTTGGGCATTACAATTGCAAAATAGATCTCAACACCCAAATACCCATAGCATCAATAGTAAATGCAAGATTTTCCACAACAATACATATGGCATCAATACTTTGGAACCTTAGAACTTTGCAATAACAAATTCATTCAAAACTTCAATCCAACATGTCTTCAATTGCTTATGTCCTGGGCCTGCTATAGTAGTGATAGGATAGTAAATGACCTAAACTTATAAAGAGAGCATTGGTCTAAACTTGATGAAATTTTTTTTCTTCAATTCCTTAACACATTCATTCAATGTTCATTTTGTCTCAACAAGGAATCTTCTTGGTTGTGTTAAAAACCAAACTTCTCAAATTGAATAACTTATTTATTGGATTTTCAATTTGTCTTCTAGACTCAGACAACCCTACAATACTACTTGTATACTTGAATGCCCTTTTTAAACTCCCTCTGGCTCGGACAGGAATATCAACCAGTAATAACCATATTTCTAAGACTTTGACAAGTAATGGCACTAAATCTTGACAATACAAATGCTAGAAACTCATACTCAGTCATAGAATTTGAGACTGCAATTTCAATGTGGCACTTCATATATCAAGGAAATGTCATGCCTATAACATCCTCATAAAATTGAGCCATGGAGTCCCCATTCTTTATTTCATATTCACTACCATATCTGAGGCTCAAGAACATATTTACAGTGTGCTTGTATTGATAACTTACAGGGTCCTTTGGACACATCACATAATTGTTTAAAAATGTATGAATGGGCTTAGAATTTGCTTACGAATTAGTGATTCTCAATCTCGGATGCATACTTTCATTTTGCAATCAGCTTTGGTCTTGGTCATCAAAGGAAACGATGTTGTTAAGCTCCAACATCCCTGAAATCATCCTTATCTTACCACATTACCAAAAAAAAAATTCAAAATCATACTATAAAGATATTTTCAACGTGACTTGGACATGAAATTTACATATATCTTATATCATTGATTCTAAAATATCATTCTCAAGGGAAGGATATCAACTACCCATAAGGGTTTATCTCCAAGTTGTGATCATGAGAGTAATTCAAAACCTTCGAAAAATTCGACAAGGGTTTTCCTTCAACCAAGAGAAAGCAAGGGTGTCATAACTAAACTCTTTGTCGTTGTTACCACTCAAACTAGCAGGGGGTCCTAGAGGTGCACTTGCCAAGTCAAGAGCAACAATGGAGCTATAGCCCACTACCACCACAATTAAAGCTTCCTACTTTTTATGAACTTTCACCAATGGGAGGAGACCTGATATATAGAAAATCACTTATAAAGGATAGATCAACTAAGACAGGTGTGAAGTGCTCTTGGGGACCCTTTCCTAGGGGAGGCTCAAGAATGGGACTTGCTTGCTTCTTAAGCAAGGTACACAGATTTCTTGGAAAAGGGGATGAGGATTTAAGGGCTAGGTTTAAGGAATGGGAATTATAAAAGAGCTTTTGAAACCCTAAAAGCCTTGTTGAACTTGGTTTCCCAAATAGTTTTTGAAGAGTTAACTTTTCAAAGGTATGGGACCACACGGGACCAAGTGGACCCAGGTTAGGTCAAGAGGAAGGAGTTTAGCAACCAATGATAGACTTTACCTAAACAAGGAGGAGAAATGGACCAAAGAATTGATTTTCAGTTGAAGGTGCAAAATGATCCCTATGAGGAACTAGCCTAGGGAAACTTAGGGCAAAAACCAATCTCGAGGCTAGGGCTTGGGATATCTCATAACCCCACTGTCAAAATTTCCTCAAATTTGGAGGAGGCCTAGGAGAGACACCAGCGTAGTTGAGGCGAAGAGATCTAAGTTTTTCTATGGGTGGTTTATCGTGAAAATGATGCCCTAGGAGCCCTAATGTGGCTAGACATAGAAAAAAGAAGGAAAGGTGAAGAACAATGTTTCTTTAAGTGATCACCTTATGGTAGTCCAATGCTTAATCCTTTGGGGAGATTGGAGTCAAGAAGAATATGAAGATAGACTTTGTTTCTAGGTCAAGGAGGTCTTAAGATCAACTTCGCTTGTCATTAGGGCAAAGGAGAGTGACCTTAAAAGATTTTATACTTCGTTTCGCAAGGTGAAGTGGCATATCAAGATAAATTCAACCATAGAATTATCCCTAGGAGAATCCATTCAACATACATGGCACATACATAGAAATATGCTATATAGAAACATAATTGCACAATGTCGCAGTAAATGCATGCAACAACTAGCCCTAGTATAGCAAAAAATCTCATTATCAATGCATGTGACAAAGTAAAAGAATAATAGCATTAAATTTGCACTTACATGTAAGAGAATATATTGAACCACCAATAGACTTGCCAATCATGAAGCTCCAAGATAAGAAAAGACAATCCATACATCAAAATTCATACATGCTCCAAAATTTCATCGACCAATAAGGACTAGTGAAAATCTCAAGAGAGATACAAGTCCAAACCAAGTGATGATGAGAAATGAACTCCCATCATTTGTATTTATATTCTCCTAGTGAGTTTGAATTACCTATTTGAGCTTACGTTAGCCCCTAAAATAAAAATAATGTACAAATGACCAACTTTCGGTGACAAGCCCACCAAACTAGTGTTAGTTTTTCGTAGCATCGGAAGTGCTCTAGCCTTGAAAATTGGTGTAGAGACTAAGGCACATGAGTTCTAAAGAACCCAAAAACCATTTGGTGAAATTCCACCCGGATTGTATTTTATTAAAATAAGTAATATTTTTAAAGGTGTTCCTAAGTCTAAACTTAGGAAAATTAAAATATTAATGGGTATTAATCAAAATATGGATGAGAATGATCTAGAAGGCAGATCAAGTCATGTTTTAATCTTAGCCGTTGGTTAGAGACTTAATCTTGAAAGTTGAAAACTCAACATGAAAAGTATAAAACGGAGGCTTGGGGTTTATTTGGAAACACACACAGAGAGAACGAATTGATCAAGAATTTGATTCCTAGGGCAGGGTTTGCTGAGGATTTCGAAATAAGTGATCACTTTGCAGCAGAGGGTCAATGAGAATCTAGAAGGACTTTCTGGAGAATATAGACAGAGAGGTGGAGAGAGCCAGCATAGCAAAAAAGTTGTTTGTAATGCAGAAGTCAGAACTGCAAGGAACAACCAGAACTGTTGGGAACTGCCAGAACAGCCAGGAAAGTTGATGCATAGGGCAAAAGTTGGAATTGTCAAGAACAACCGGAACTGCTGAGAATTGCCGGAACAACCGGGAAAGCTGACGCAGAGGGCAGAAGCAGGGATTGCCGGGAACAACCGGAACTGCCAGGATGTGTCGAAACAACCGAGAAAGCCGACGCAGAGGGCAAAAGCCAAAACTGCCGAGAAAAATCGGGAAAGTTGACACAGAGGGCAAAAGAGGTGACACAGAAATAACCTGGTTAGCTAGTCTTGTGCCTAACCAATGGGAATTCTGTCGGGTGAAGTGAGGTAATACTCACTCGGATTTTCCACCAATATTTTCTCTATAAATGATTGCTAGATGAGCATCCTAGATTTGTATTCAGATATTTCTCCTGCAAAAAAATAAACCCTCAGAACTGTTGCACCGATTTCCCGCATTGGAGTTTTCCAGGGACTATTGTGTCCAAAAATAAGTGTGTCCTATGTATCTTGTTCTTTGCTCAATTTTCTGTTTCATGAGATCAAATACTTAATTAGTGTATGCTATAGAAGTAATTTGCCTCAGTATTCAAAAGAATAATTTGATGTATGTAATTTAAAAAATCAAGTAGGTGAAGCAGATTCAGATTTCTTGTAGTAGAGGTTCCTTGAAGATTAGGAATTTTCACATGGTATCAGAGGATTGATTTTGAAACAGAGAGAGTAGATCCAGTGTTGAGCAGTGAGGCCAAAAGCTGCACTTAGCAGCAATTCGAATCCCCTTGAAAGGATTGTGCAGTCTTTGCTGGGAAGTAGATCCGAGGAAATCTTTCTTTGAGTGAAACAATAGAAAGGTACGATTTCTAGTTTGTGACTTTGCAGAGGCAGAGGGAGTGACATAAAGCCTCAACACAGTGCTTGAAGGGTGCCGTTTTTGCCGTGACAAAAATTTGTTGGAAAAGAACGAAGACATATAGAAGTGGAATTTTCTCCTCAGAGGACTTCCAGCCAAAGAGTCTAAATCTTCACTTGTTGAACAACAGTGGAGGGGTAGATCTACAAGCTCCAGCAAGGAGTGCGTAGGTCAGTCTAGTGTTGTGCAGAGGAGAGAGAAGGTCATTCAACATTTGGCAGAGATGGCAGCCACATCTCCAAGAGCGAGGTGGGGAGATTTAGAGTTGTAGTTCGAAAGAGCTACAGATGGGTAGGATCCTTGAGGAGTCCACCCCTTTGATCAATTCCTTGCAATGAGAGCCCAAAATTCAGCAGTAGCGAGATGGACTTAGTGTCAGATGATGAAGTGGATTGTTTGGAGGACAGATGCAATAGCTTAGGACCAGAGAGTGATCAGAACAGAGCAAGGTTGGTAGCAGTGCAATTGGTACAGTGTAGGAGTCAGCACCAGTGCAGAGGATTCAGAGGGTCATCAGCAGTCAGACATTCATTGTATTACGCTGAAGACAGTTAAGTTTAGCGAATTTTGGATGTTTTTTAGTTGCTTCTCTCAGCAACTGAGTTGCAGTACAAATGCAGTGTTAGCAATGGCAATGCTAGCAGCATAGCAGATGCAACGTTTGAAAGGGAGTTGTAGTATGAATGCAGTAGTGGTGTTAAAATTTGGATACCAAAGGACAAGTGGTTCCCTAAGGCTTTGATCTTTGGACTAGGGAAAAATGTCCAAATCTATTTTTTACTTTTCTCCTAAAGTGACTTTATAAGTGGTAAAGTCAATTTAATTTAAAAGTGACTTCATAAGTGGTAAAGTTACATTCTAATTTGAAAGTGACTTTATAAGTGGTAAAGTTACATTCTAATTTAAAAGTGACTTTCTTAAAGTGAATGAAAAATTAGAAAGTAAAAAAAGTGATTATGGAAATAAAAGGCTAAGTGGGTCTTTGTTTAAGTGGGTGAGTTAAAAAATAGAAAGTAAGAATTAAATGCACATTTATTCTCATACCTAGATCTAAATGAATCTCAGCGATTAGATCTTAGGGTAACCCAAAAGGTCATTTAGAGAATAAAAGCAGAAGAGAAAAGGAAAATATCAGTTCATTCTTTCATGAGCATTTGAGAAAAAAGAGAAGAGAGAGCAAGGAGAAAATTTCTGAGCAGTGAGGAAGTGAAGGAGAGCAGCAAGAAGACATTTAAGCAAATCTAGGCAGCAACTTTTATTGGCACGCATCCCAAGGCAAAAACGTATAGCAGGAGAAAGACACAGATATCGAGGAAGAGGGACAACACAAAAATCAAGAGGGACAGCAGCAAGGGCACAAATTTCAAGGCAGATTTTGGCACAAATTTCGAGGCAACCGTACTGCTGAAATCTGCATGGTTCGTACAACAAATTCTGAGCACATTTTTTGAGGTTGCTAGTACAACATTTTGTAGGAATTTACAGGGTAAGTTCCTCAGACAGAACACCAGAAGGACACCGCTCACAAACAGATCACAGATCAATACACCAGTATTTTGAGGTGGTTAAAACCCTCAGAGAGGGAAACAGTCCACGGCCTGCGCCAACGTGGCTACTACAGGCAATTTATTAATAAAAGAATGAAAATTTACATAAGCTTCTCTCATGCACGGTTAACCTACAAATGACCCTCCATGCGGTTTAAATAGAATTCATGGACCAATCGGGTGTCAAGCCACGGATCAAGTGTCGGTAATACCGAGGAGAGAATGAACCGTCGGATCACTACATATCGTGACCGTCGGATTGTAAGTTACAAAATGTACAACGGTAAAGAAACACACTTTACCTAACTCTATACCTAACTCTATACTGGACCAAGTTGAACTTAACTATTCCTATGTGTCGGAATATCCTAACATCCCCCCTTAAGAACAACTTGGGATAGGATTGAAGGATTTACAAATATGACACAATAGGAGAAGGAAGGAGGCACTAGAGGCTCTGATACCATGTAGGAATTTACAGGGTAAGTTCCTCAGACAGAACACCAGAAGGACACCGCTCACAAACAGATCACAGATCAATACACCAGTATTTTGACGTGGTTAAAACCCTCAAAGAGGGAAACAGTCCACGGCCTGCGCCAACGTGGCTACTACAGGCAATTTATTAATAAAAGAATGAAAATTTACATAAGCTTCTCTCATGCACGGTTAACCTACAAATGACCCTCCATGCGCTTTAAATAGAATTCATGGACCAATCGGGTGTCAAGCCACGGATCAAGTGTCGGTAATACCGAGGAGAGAATGAACCGTCGGATCACTACATATCGTGACCGTCGGATTGTAAGTTACAAAATGTACAACGGTAAAATTTCTATTTTGGTTGTTTGCTAATTGGCACAATTTTTGAGGCAGAGTTCAAGCATGAAAATTAAAATAAGTTGTAATTTGTGATTGCTGGAATTTTTCCTGTGTATTTCAGTTTCTCTGTAAAAGCTTTTTTAGAAACAAAGAAGAGTTCTAAAACTGGTTTTCCCCAAGAGTTGTAGGGGGTTTTTCCAGGCTCACATTGACCAAAAATCACTGTGTTATTTTTTGTGTGTGGTTGTCATAATTTTGTTGTGTTTTATTTCTGTAATTTCAGCAGTTGTGAAACTTGTAAATTTGTGTTTTCAGAAAATTATTGTCATTTCTAGATTTTAGAATTTTTATCATGCTTGGATATAAAACTAAATGCATGGAGTGATAAGTAAAACTGATAACCGGAGTGGGGGTTGAAATTCTTTCATGGTATCAGAGATTGGTTGGCTGAAAAAGTGCAGTTTGGGACAACAAAGTGAAAATTACAGCAAGCTGATTTTTACACAAAAAACAGAAACCTTTACCATAGATTCGAAAATTTCAGTTTGTTAGGATAGTGAAACATGTCTTTGGGTTTGAGAGTTGAAGACAGGTTGGATGGGTAGAACAACTACAGTGCATGGAAGGAGAGAATCCAAAGCATCTTTGAGGAAGCAGAAGTTTGGAGCGTTATGGTAAATACCACATATAACCCAATAGTAATACTTGTTGATCCTGTACAGTGGGTAGAGTTTAACAAAAAGAACGCTAAGGCAAAAAGATTGATTCTAGAAGGAATCAAAGACCATGTCATTCCTCATGTGAGAGGAAAGACTTATGCACATGAGATGTGGACAACCTTGACCAGTCTTTACCAAAGCTCAAATGAAAACAGAAAAATGGTCCTAAAGGAGAAATTGAAGGCCATTAAAATGGCTAAGGCTCACAGTGCTACAACATACCTCAAAAAGATCACTTCACTGAAAGATGAGTTGGCAGCCGTAGGTGAGATCATTGCACCCATTGAGTTGGTGAAAATTACTTTGAATGGACTTCCCAAGACTTGGGAGGATTTTGTGGATGGCATTGTTGCATGGGAAAACCTTCCCTATTGGGAGAGGTCGTGGGATGATTGCATTCAGAATGAGATCAAAAAGAACCATCTTGGGGCAGCCAAACAGGTGGAGGAGGATGACAATGTGGCATTATTAGCAAGAGGCAAGAAGGGCAGAGCAAAGAAGCAAGCTTCCAACAGTGAAGGCAAAGGCAAAGGTAAAGGCAACCAGCAGAACAAGGAGAAGGACTATTCCAAAGTCAAATGTTGGAATTGTCAAAAGTTGGGACACTATGCTATTGTGTGTCTGGAGAAGAAGAACAAGAAAGGGAAAGACAAACCCATAGCAGCTTCTGCAGAGATAGAGATCTTCTCAAAGAGATTTGATTAGGAGTTTGGGTTCATAGCTTGTGATTCCACTAGTGCAGGATCACCTGCCATACAGGTTCAGAAGGAGTGTGCATTCCTCGCTACTAGCAGAGCATCTTTTAGCATTCCTTATGTTGACAGTGGCGCTTCCTACCACATGACAAGAGACTAGAGTACTTCTCAGAGCTTCCAGAGGGTGATACTGATATGGAGGTATTGCTTGGTGATGACAACATTGTTAGAGCAGTTGGTATGGGGACATTGACATTTGATAGGGGACCCAAACCTCCCTTGAAAGTGTCAGATGTTTTATATGTTCCTGGAATGAAGAAGACCTTGATATCCATCTCAGCACTTGAGTATAGAGGGTATGATGTGTTGTTCAGGAGAGGGCAGGTGCTTATATATCCAAGAGTGAGGTCTTCAAGTGGTTTCAAGAGTTCAAAGCTCTTGTGGAGACCCAGACAGGTAGGAAAATCAAGATCCTCAGGTCAGACAATGGAGGGGAGTATATCATTGGTGAGTTTGTTGATTTTTGTGCTGAGACAGGGATTAGGAGGGAGTTCACAGTTCCTTACTACCCCCAGCAAAATGGGGTTGTAGAGAGGAAGAACAAATCCATTGTAGGGGTTGCCAAAGCCATGCTTCATGATCAAGGGTTACCTTTATTTTTATGGGTAGAGGCCTAATGTTTGGCACTTTCATATCTTTGGGTGCCTTACATATTCCTATGTCCCCAAGGAGAACAAGACCAAGCTAGATCCCACTGCAGACAATGGAATCTTTGCAGGTTATAACAAGACCTCAAACACTTATTGGATTTATATTCCTGCGCAGAGGAAAGTGGTTGTCATGCCGGATGTGAAGTTCGAGGAGAAGAGAGCTTTCAGGAGGTAACCGGAGTTAGAGTATCTAGAGTCACCATACCCTCAGGAGTAGTTGAGTAAGTCACAGGGATCCAGTGGTCAGGGATCAAGAGGCACATCAATTACAATGTCAGGTCCATCAGTGAGCAATGGCTCTTAGAGTCAGGTGGGTGCTTCTTCGGGCAACATGCAAGGCAGTTCGCAGAGCAGCTCACTAATGGACAGTTCGCACAGTACTTCAGCATCTATAGGCATAGATTCAGGCATGAGGTCAGTTGGCAGGCCTTCAGGAGTTCAGGCTTCTGATGATGATGAGGATTCTTTCGCTCCGGTGGGAGAAGTATGCTTGGGGAAGAGGAAGCCCAAGTGGCTTCAAGATACCTTGAGCGATGCCACATTAATTGCTAGGCCAAAGAGACAGGTTAGAGAGAGTAAACCACCTAAGTGATCCTATAGTTACATGGCATTGGTAACAAGCATTGTTGACTCTGAGCCATCTCGCTATGAGGAGGGAGCCAACCAGCACGTGTGGAGAGAAGCCATGATCAAGGAGTATTCTTCTATTATGAAGAACGATGTTTGGGAGGTAGTGCCGAGGCCTGAAGCTAAATCAACTGTTACTTCCAAATGGCTCTACAAGATAAAGCATGCTGCAGATTGCAGCATCGAGAAGTTCAAGGCTCGATTTGTGGCGAGAGGGTTCTCACAGATAGAGGGAGTTGACTATGAGGAGATCTTTGCTCCCGTAGCTCGGTATACATCTATTCCTTCCATTATGTCGATTACAGCAGAGATGGGTTGGAAGATCCACCGAATGGATGTGAAGGCCGCATTTCTCAATGGCTTCATTCAGGAGGAGGTTTATATTGAGCAGCCGCAGGGCTTTGAGGTGCATGGGAAGGAGTCCCATATATGCAGATTGAAAAAGGCACTCTATGGCCTGAAGCAAACTCCCAGAGCTTGGTACTCGATGATTGATACATACTAGCAGCAGTTGGGTTTCACAAAGAGTGAGGCTGATCCAAACCTATACTTCACTGTGGTGGGTGAGGTGCCTCTCATTTTGGTGTTGTATGTTAATGACTTGATCATCACTGGTGTAGAGAGACTCATTGAGGGTTGCAAGAGAGATCTTGCTTCAGAGTTTGAGATGAAGGATATCAGATTGATGCATTATTTTCTGGGATTGGAAGTGTGGCAGGAGGAGGGGCATTTCTTCCTGGGACAAGGGAAGTACATTGTGGATATTCTTAGCAGATTTCACATGGAGGACTGCAAACCCATGTCTACACCTATGATCACTAACTGGAAGAAGCTTCATGCTTTTGATTCCGAGTTGGTGGATCCTACTCTATATAGACAATTGATTGGTCGTTTGATGTATTTGGTCAACAATCGACTAGATATATGTTTTGCTGTTAACACTACGAGTCAGTTCATGTGTGAGCCAAGGAGAGTGCACTGGGTGGTTGCAAAACACATTCTTCGTTACTTGCACGGGATTTTGGATTTTGGTCTGGATTATAGACAAGGTGATGGAGTGAGATTGGCAGGGTACACGAATTTAGATTGGGCAAGTTGTACTTCAGATAGGAAGAGTACTTCCGGGTGTTGTTTTGGGTTGTGTTCGGAAGTTGTGTCATGGATCAGCGAGAAACAACACTCAGTTGCATTGAGTTCAACTGAGGCAAAGTATATGGCTGCTGGTTTGGCTAGTTGTGAGGCTATATGGCTTCGCAAGATGTTGTTTGGTCTATTTGGTCAAGCATTGAGACCTTCAGTAATTTACTGTGATAATCAGAGTTGCATAAAACTCACGGAGAATCCAGTTTTTCATAACAGGTCAAAGCATATTGAGATCAAGTATCACTTCATTAGAGACCATGTCTAAAAGGGAGTTGTCAAGCTTGAGTACATTTCCACAAATGAGGAGGTAGCAGACATATTCACCAAAGCCTTACCACGGAGCAAGCATGTCTACTTCAGAGACAAGATGGGATTGGTGAGGAACACTTTCCTCGGTAAGAGGGAGTGTTAAAATTTGTGTACCAGAGGACAAGTGGTTCCCTAAGGCTTTGATTTTTGGCCTAGGGAAAAGTGTTCAAAATTATTTTTTATTTCACCTAAAGTGACTTTATAAGTGGTAAACTAAGTCACCTGACACGGGGATTCGGGACACATAGGATTCGAGATTCGTGGTGTCGGATTCAGACACGCTGACCCCCCCGAACAGGACACGTTATATATTATTTTATTAAA
>APFE030304419.1:0-10269 GCA_000404065.3 Pinus taeda | reverse complement strand
ATACCTATCATCTCCAGCTAACCCATCCAGGATCTCACATGCATGTTGATACTTGGAATACTCAACCAGCAGTAGTGCTCTCCAATCCTGATCAATGCTCATGAGAGAGAGAGAGTCGCAGGCCTCCTAGACAATGCATTCGCCACCACATTCTATCAACCCATGACATACTCAATGTCAAAATCATATGCTTGTATTTTGTTGACCCACTTTTGCTACCTCTCGTTCAGTTCTTTCTACTCCAAAAAGAATCGAAGACTATTGTGGTCAGTGTTAAGTTTTAACCTTGAACCTATTCCCCAAAGTACTACTGGAACTTGGCCAACGCATGCATGATGGCCAACATCTCCTTGTCGTAGATAGAATAGAGTCTCTCATGTGCCTGCAGCTTCCAACTCTCAAAGGCAAATTGGGTGCCCCCTACATCCAAATGGCACCAAGGCCCTCACCCAATGCATCACACTCCTAAACGAAATGTTGAGAAAAATTCGGCTTAGCCAACACCAGGCAACTAGTCATCACTTGTTTGAGGCACTCAAAAGCCTCTTGCGCTCCAACTATCCATGCGAATGCCCCTCTCTTGGTCAAATTTGTGAGGGGTACTACCAACTGTGAGAATCCTCTCACAAACCTCTTGTAGTAACTGCATATGCCCAAGAATCCCCGCAACTCTATCACATTTTTAAGTGTAGGCCAATCAAGATGGCCTTAATCTTCTCCTTGTGAATTCGCACCCCATCCTATCCAATAATGTTGCCAAGATATAACATCTTTATTAACCCAAATCCACATTTGGACATCTTGGCGTATAACTATTACTCCTCCAGGATGTGAAGCACCTCCTCCACATGTTGCAAGTGCTCCTCCCATGTCCTATTATAAATCAGTATGTCGTCAAAGAATACCAAAACACATCTACGCAGTTGCTTGTGGAATACATGGTCAATGCAAGACTAGAAGGTAGCAAGTGTGTTGGTTAGCCCAAAGAGCGTCACCAAATACTCAAAATGGTCGTAATGACATCTGAAAGCAGTCTTTGGGATATCCTGCTCTCTCACCCGAATCTTATGGTACCTCGAGTGCAAGTCAATCTTAGTCAAAAACTCCGCTCCCTAGAGAACTCATCCATCAACTCATCTATGTGCGGGATGGGGTATCTATTCTTCAGCATCCTCTTGTTTAATGATCTGTAGTCGATGCACATTTGAAGAGTCCTATCCTTCTTCTTCACTAACACCACGGAAGAAGCAAAGGGACTAGAGCTAGGACTGATGTGCCCTAGTGCCAACAACTCTTATATAGCTCGCTCTATCTCATCCTGGTAGGCCTTGGATGTCTATACAGTGTTGTAATCACTGCATGCACGCCCTCCTCCAACTCAGTGGTGTGGTTGAATCTCGTCTGTTGTGCGACCTCTGGTGTGGTTGAATGTCCAGATGTGGTGGGAAAGGCTAAGTCCCTGCCTCTGAAATCCTGAGCTACACAACCCACTATGTCTCCAAAAATCAACCTCCATCTTGAGAGCTAATATTGTCTATGATGGGTAGGAGTGCATGCATCTCAGCAAAACCATCTTCCCATCTAGCCTTGGAAACTCCATCTCCAACTTCCTCTAATCCGTGGTGACACACCCAAGCGAGTAGAGAAACTAGACATCGAGCATTACATTGGTGTCTGAAACATGAACTACGAAAAAGTGATCTATCATGGAATAGTTGCCCATAGTCATTGTCATGTTAGAGACGTATCCAATGCACAGGATGGTCTTGTCTCGATGTACCAAAACTGAGAAACCCTCAAAAGTCTTTGTGTGTATCCCTCTCCGTTCCACCATCTAAGCATTGACAAAGTTGTGGGTAGCCCCATTGTCCACTAGTACTGATACACGTTGCCCCTGCACTGTGCCTTTGATCCTTAGCGTCAAGTACTTCGACACTCCCCAAAGTGAAGCTATGAACGCTCCTGTAGGCAAGTGAGGTCCCCCTCTAGGTGGTGTTGGTGGTAGTGCTCCTCCTCCCCGAAGTGAAGCTATGAACGCTCCTGTAGGCAAGAGAGGTCCCCCTCTAGGTGGTGTTGGTGGTGGTGCTCCTCCTCCTATACCCTGCGGCTCACTATCTCCTACATCAACCCCCTGCTCAACATCATCCTCAAGCTTGCTATCTGAAAACACCTCAATGTAGTGGGCCTTGCATCTGTGTCCTGGTGCCCACAGATCCTAGCATGTGAAACATAGTTTCCTCCTCCCGAGGTCCCTCTGAGTCTCATCATCTAACTACCCACTCCCTGTTATCTTCGTTTGTGGTTGGGGTCTAGTGTCTCTACCTCTCTAAGGGAAAATGGTCTTCGTGGGTAAGGGTGCCTTAGACTTGGGGATTGCAACCTGCAAGTCTCTCACTCTGCTCACTGTGTCTTGTAAGGAGGTGGGTCTATTCACCCTCATAAGCCCACGCAAAGGTTCTGCCAAGCCCTCGACAAATAGGAAGACCCTCCTGGACTCTGATAGGTCCGGCACCATCACATACAATCTCAAAAACTCCGCTATGTATTGCTCATCGCTACCTCTCTACCTGAGATGTGTCAACTCCCAGAAATGTGACTCGAGGTCTCTCTACTCAAAACACACCAACACCCTCCTGGTAAACTCCTTGTAAGAAGTTAGGTTGGCATGCCCCAACATAGTCAATCCATGAAACCACCAGTCATGTGCATCCCCCTCCAAATGCAAAGCAGCCAACTTAATCACCTCTACCTCTAACATTTGGTTAAGGTGCCTAGCTTCTCCACCCATGCCCTCACAGTGCATTTAGAGGACCCATCAAATGTAGGGAGGTACAATCTCCCAACCATGCGCTTCAAGCCTGAGCTCTGCCACGATGAGTCACCTACTCCCTTGCCTCAGTTGTTATGCTTGAGCTAGCAGTAATCTCTGAAAATAATTGCTTCACGGAAATCCACCCCCATGGACTACCACTCTCAAAAGTAATACCCCATAGGCATCTCCTCGGCATCAAGTTGTTCACCACTCCCAGGAGCCATAAATGTAGCCATGGTGAATCTGGTTGCTCCATGGTGGTTAAGGGTATTGTTCTAAGGGATGTCATGCTCTGTGTGGTGAGATGCTCCTGAACTCTCACCTCCCATAAACTCCCTGTGGTTGTCCCTAATGTGTTGCTACCTCAATTCATCCATCACCTCCCTTTGCCCTCTCACAACATCATTCTACCCTTTCACCAATTCATTTAAAGCACTCAAGATGCTCTTGAATGTTGTAGCCATCTCATCCTTGCTACTATCTCCCATTTCTATTATGTTTACTCCTTGCTCTAGAGCCTCTGAATCTGGGGTTATTTTCAGCTCCCACTCTCTACTCGTGTACTGTACCTTCTGTAAGTGATATTTTGCTTATCCTCTGGGGTCATAGAAAGAAATCCTCCCACAGTTGGCCGAATCACGACTCTGATACCACTATAATATTCCTAATAGGAAATAACAGTGATAAACAAAAAAAATGCACACATGCAACAGAAATCTAGAACATGCATAAACAACAGCCATTAACATCATAAACTGCACCAAGTTGAGACATTTTATTGATTTAACAAGAGGGAGTACAAATATAAATGGAGTGGATGAACATGGGCTTGCTACAGCAAGCAAGGCAAGAACCCAGGGGAAAATAAGGTTCCTGACTGCCGGAAATAGCTTTGCTCCACAAACTACGCCGAACCAGGGAAACTGTTGCAACTGCTGAAGAAAGAACTGTTGATTTAGCCCCCAAAAATACCCAGAAAATTCAGCCAATTTAACCAGAACCTCCTCACCCAAAACCCACAAAAAGCCAACAAGAAATCCTCCAACAACCCAACTCCAGAAATACCCACAAATTAGTGTGAATTACCCAGGTTGACTAGCCGCACACATTGCTAGAAAAATGGTTGAAGATGCACCATAATTCCTCCAGAAAACTCCCACCAATTCTCCTGCAAATTCCATTCAAGTCTCCTCCCTTGAAGCTTCGGCAAACCCCACAAATCAATCCTCACTCCTCCCACTTCTGTGCAAGCTGCCAGAGAGGTCAGCATAGGCCCTTAAAAGTTATAAATTCCTCCTGCAAAACCTCCACTAAATCTGACCTACAAACCACCCAAATCTCCGGCAAATTTATGAAAGGTTTATCCCTCAAAAGCTCAGCAACATGCATGCACAAGAGCTTCCTCCACAAAAATTCATCCCTCCTCTTTTGCGCCCAATTTGCCTGTCAAAGGGGACGAGTACTCCAGTAATTAGCCCCAAAACAGCCCTGCAAATGTTAGAATATGATTTCCCTTGAGTGGCACTCGAAGTCCACCGAAGGAGGTGAGATTTCCACCGGGAAATCTCGTGTGCTAAACAGCACGAATAGACTTGGCTAAGCAGCACAAGCGTACAAGAGTTCAACTATCAATTTGTCAAATAGTACCAAAATGAGGTCGTCTCCTCCTATTTATCCTTGAGCCTCTCCTTTCTCCATGTGGGCTCCACAACTCATCCCCATTTCTTCTCTCCTTCCCCACAAGTGTGAATTTCTCTAAGGGGTGTGAATTCCCTCTTAGGGTGGCCCCCACATTCCACCTACCTTTTGATTTGCCTCCTTTTTCCTAAATTTGAACCCCCCCTTTTTACACAAAAGTCAAGTGGGGGCCTCTCAACCCATTTTTCCTAAATCAAATACGCCAAGATATCAAAATTGTGCAAAATGTATTACTTAGCAAAAATTTGCTAAGTAGGAATATCCACAAGAAGTCAGTTATCTGAAGCTCATTTTTTTGGCAAAGTTTTCAGTCAATTGGCCTGCATTTTAAGGAGATGTGTCAGGGTGTTTAAAACACAAATCAAGGCTCAAAAGGGGGGCAGTCTGCACCAAATTCAAGGCAAACTTTAGAGGAGGATTCCTCTAAACAGAGGTCAATTTCTGAGCAGAGAAATCACTGTGGTTCAAACTCAAAAGTTATCAGAGGTCTGGAACTGTGGCTCGAATTTCCAGAACTAGAGCTGAAGTTGTGTCATGAATTCCAAGGAAGTCAACATGATATTCAAAGGGAGATAAGTGCCTTTATGTGTTAATGTTGTGTAATTATTTTCTCTGAGATGGGCTAATAAAATCCTCTTCTAGACTGGTTTTCCCCTTGTGGGTTTTTCTAGGGTCTGAGTTTGACCAAAAACTAAGGGTCCTAAAATTCTCTGCATGTTGTTTACTTATTATATATGCTGAAAAGTGAAAATAAGTAGTAGTCATTAATATTTCTCTTGTAATTTGCATTGAAATTTTATATGCAAGAAAATTGAGTTTCTATGCAAAACACAAAGAAACTGAGGTGTGCTACAACGAATCTAAACTACAGTGCAAACCTTAAATTTATACAATATCCTATCCATTGGACCTCTAGGAGCATGCCTCTTCTTTTACTATCAGTCAGCAAAAAAACCACACTCCCATTCAGCTAGATTTGTTCTTCAAGAATGGAAGAGAATCACCATCTTTGCATGTCCCACGTGTTATTGGAACTTTCCTCAAGCTAGCAAATTCCTCTTTGCCCATATTTCTTTGGCTTGAAAACATTTCTTGACATGTTCCAAATTCATGATTCTCAAAGGGCCAATAAATGGCCTTATTACCCACCTAAATCGGGTTCCCCATTGGAGAATTTTCTCTTGTGATCTTTTCCATCCAGCAACCCCTAACAGCCACTGATAGCTGATGATGATGTGCGATTCATTTCTCCGCCACCCACATCAGTCATATGTTTTGTCACCCATTTGGCAAGAGCACATGTTGGCAGATGAGCTTCTAATCAAAAAGTACTTTATTCATTTTGCAGTTGGGTGCTTATGCTTATTTGTATTTTGGGCATTTGACATGGATTACGGGGTAACCTGGAAGGAATAGTGACTTTAACCTTGATATTGCTCCCTCACCTTAAATGGGGGGCTAATATTTCATCCTACTCCAGTGGGACGTCCCCTAATGGCCCAATGGGCATAGGAGGGACGCTACTTGGGAAACCCAAATTCAGATAGCGTAGTTCCATCTCTCCCTATTCCATACTTACCACTTTCCATCTTAAATTACAAGCCCCATATTCCACTTGCCTTCTTCGGGTTCAACTAACCATTGGTTCTCTGAGATTTGGCACCATAGATCCTCATGTCTGAGCAGGACCCAGAACTTGTCCTTCGGAGGTTGATGGAAGCTTAAAGAACAAGAAAAAGTATATCATGGCCATAAGCAAAAACAAAAGAAAATCAAAATGCAAAAGATGGTTGGGGTGTACACATTAGCACATGGGCAAAAGCCTAGCATGAGCTTTACCTCACCCATTATAGCCATCACCTGGTTCCTGAGCACATGTTGCTCTTCATATTATGAGAAGGAACCCTTGCATGTCCCAACCCCTGGTGGGCAATGAACTACCTCACCATTAAGGGAGTAATAATTGTTATGCATCATGCAAAGGAAGCTCTAACCCTTTGAGCTACGAGCAGTAATACAAAGAAATATCAAGAAAAAGTAAAAGGCGAACAAGACGGGTGGAAAAACAAAGTTTAAGTTGGTAACTCATGCATCCATGATTGCTCCCTCCCCACATCTATACACTTAGGATGAGGGGCCCATCATAGCGGGTCCCTTTGACCATGGCACTTGGCCATGAAAACTTCTCCCCTGCATTCCATCATTATTCACATGACACCTATCAATTGAATGAAGACCAAGGACATGTCACTTCCCTTTGGGGGTTGGAAACACCTAATAGGGTTTTCTATTAACCACTCCTACCTAAGAAGGTAACATTATAACAAGTTTAAAGCCTTAATTTGGAAGGGTAGCCTTGTTTAAAGTGTCTAATTGCTCATTACTTGCAAGCTTCGTTCACTTAGATGCAAAAACGATTAAATGTTCCTGATGATATGAATGATATCACTAGATCTTCTATGTAATTGTCAGGTGGTTCCATCATGGCTTGGACAACTTAATTGGGGGCTCAAGTCCTTCAAAGGAGCATAATGGCACCCACAAGTGAGGCATTGGGAGCCATGGGTTTCCGAGTTGTAGCAAAGCATCATACTTAGCCATGGGCACCTTCAGCACCCACAGCGTTCGAGCACTTTGACCTACATTGATGACTTTTATGGGATGATGCACCTAGACCAAGCATGCCCCCAAACGGCTTAGCACGTCATGAGGGTGGGTAGCTGAATCCAGGGCCCAAAGGAGGATGGTCTCATACCTTGCAACATGGGAATCTTGAGATCCCTCAACGTTGGAGCAAAGACAAGCATTTTGACAACTTGGAGACCCATGAGACCATTTTTGTGTTCTAAAACCAAAATTGGGGTCCACAGAGGGAGATTGACAGAGACCTAGGGGTCAACCCCTAGGAGATTATTTTAAAGGGCCTAGCCCTATACACATCATATGGCACCCTTAGCGCTCAACACTAGCCCTAGGAGGGCTCACGCATGCATTCGTCAGCACATTCTCTATTTTGGTTCACACGTCTGGGTTATATTGAGCTTATTTCATTAGCTACTAGGTCGGCTTGTGACCTAGACATGCTATGACACATTATTCTATTATTTTAGGGAGCTAGTAGGCTAAATTACACATTTGACCTCCTCATATAGATAAAGGAGAGTTCATTTGGTATTAGATCACGCACTTGGAATTTCGGCCTTCTTGAACAATTTGACCTTCTTGTCATGTGGAGTAATTGGTTTCTATGAATGCATTAACATTTGGAGCAAATCGTTTGTCTTTGGAGCTATCATCTTGGACCAATGGATGGGATCTTTTGCATGTTATCTTGTAAGTGAACTCATTGTTGACTATTTATTCACTATGTCTAATGTATGGAATATCTTGAATCTAGGGTTTGCTATTGTGCCCTAATTTGTTGAAAACTTATTGAACGGTATCTAGATGTCACTATTGCATGCATTATTCATGAATAGCATGTAAACAAATTTCCTAGTGGTGAAATTTAATTAGCTCTCAAATAAAACTCCTTGACTCATTGCATAGGTAATTGCTAGGGTTTTTGATGTTAGGGCATCAAGAAATTGGCCTCTTTAGCAACTTTTTGGTCAATCAATCAAATCATAGACTCCAATCTCCCAAGGATCAAGTCATTGGCCTTCCTTGTTGATGCTCAAATCCATATTTTTTGTCTCGTTTCATTTGCCCTAATTTAGCCCTTTAAGGACAAGTGGCCAAGCTAGGGCTTCGTGCAAATTCCCAAGTATGAGAATTTCTAGGGTTGGGGAGTCTAGATGCCAAGAGCATAGTGGTTGCCACAAAATCCCTCTTTTTGGTAGGCATTCACTTCAATTTCATCCATAAATTTATTTTCACGAGTTACTGAGACTCCACGCATCAATGAAAATTCGTAAAGAGCGAGGGGTTTTAGCTGTGGTGACAGTGGGCCATCACCCCATTGTGGTCACTTGGTCTAATGTTAGCCTTGTAGGGTGCCCTCTAGTGTTAGCCTTGTAGGGTGCCCCTCTCTAAGGTCTGTCAAATTTCGCGGCAACAGGCCTTCACTCAGAAGTACTTATGCTTATATTCAACCTTGGAATAGTTGCACATCTAATAGAAATTTTCTTCAAAGAGTGGCTTACCCCCAAACCCTTTTCTTTTGGTGACATGATTCCATAGCAAGTATTTAATCTACTAGTTCCGTTTTCTTGTGGTTTTGGCCCTATTTATAGTTCCAACAGTGTCGACTACACTTCAAAAGATGGAGCAATAAAAGCAGCAATATTACTATTGCTTAGACATGGAGGAGAAAGAGGAGGTGCACTACCAACAACATTCTTCCCCTTCGTATGAGCTTGAGCAACAACCCTAGACAACTCAGCAATAATTTCAATAAGATGATTATACAATAACACCATTGTTATTGAAATAATAAACACAACAAAATAATGGCAGCTTGTACATGAACCAAACACATGCAAACTAGTTTTTCATTCTCCATTCTCCTTCTCTATTAGGGGTTCTACAAAAATACTATGTGAAATGGGGGAAAACATTGTCTATTTCTTTATTAGGCATAGTTTTTTGCATCCCACATGTTTGACAAGTTGAAACTTGTTCTTCCCACAAGTCAAACACATGCAGGACATGTGACCTAAGTGGGATACATATCCTATGCGTGTTCAACTCGCAAGAAGGGGTAGAAATTTCTCATTTCCCACCCCGGTTTTCAGTTTCACCTTATTTCTCCCATATAGTTAAATGCCCTTTCCCGTATCCATACATTCAACAACTGAAAAAATAAATTTTTGCTGAAAACACAAATTCTGGAAATTTTACAGAATGTTGGAAAATGCAGAAATAAAAAATCAGCAGGTACAAACAGTCATTTAACACATTTGAACACCGTGATTTTTGGTCAATGTGACCCTGGAAAAACCCCCTACAACTCTTGGGGAAAACCAGTTCGAGAGCTCTTCTTTATTTCCGAAAATGTCTTTTTTATAGTGAGAAACATTCAGCAAAAAATCAGCAAGCAAATTTACAACTTATCTATTTTCCCGTGCCTCACAGCAAACTGGAAATTACAGCAAACAGGACAGCAATAAATGTTGTACAGCCTCCTTGATTTCCGTGCCCACTTTCAGCTTTAAATGTTGTTGTACGTCCTACATTAAATGCGTTGTACGGACTGCAATAAATGCGTTGTATGGACTGCAATAAATGCATTGTATGGACCTCGTTTTGCGTGCAGAAAAAAACAGCAAACTGCTCCTCGATTTTTGTGCAAACCAATCCTCAATTTCTGTGTAAACCAGCTGTACGGATTTCTAGAAAATCGTGCCAAAATCAACCTTTCACTGTGTGTTGAATCAGCGATACAAATCTGCTCAACTGCTGCCTTGGAATGTGTGCCAAGTTGTTGTCTCCTTCTGCTCCTTGTCCAGAAATCTCCCTTGCTCTCTTGCTCTCCTTCTCTCAATCTGCTCATGAAAGAATGAATGACCTCTTGCATCCTTTTCCTCCTTTAATCTAATCCTAAGTGACTTTTGGGTAACCTCTAAATCCAATGGCTGAAATAGATTGAAATCTAGGGCTGAGATTAAATGCTCATTTAAATCTCACTTTTTATTTTTTAACTCACCCCACTTTAATAAAGACCCACTTAGTCATTTATTTCCAAAGTCACTTTTCCTTTCTAATTTTACGTTGACTTTATTAAAGTCACTTTACAATTAGACTTTAGTAACTTTATC